>CABIKL010002243.1:0-13031 GCA_902196195.1 Aptinothrips rufus
TTTCTTTGTATTACAAAGAAGTTTCTTCGTATTACAAAGAAGTTTCTTCGTATTACAGAGACGCTTCTTCGTATTACGAAGAACTTTCTTTGTATTACGAAGGTCGTGTGTTCTTTGTATGTTACAGAGACATGTTCTTTGTAAGCAATTAACAGTGCATTGTAGCGTTTGTTTGTTTTACAGACGATAAGGAAATTCTTCGCAATAGAGTAATGGCCCCATTTTGGGCCACTAGCCCTAATTCGAGCCCTTTAAATCGATTGCAGGCAACTCGCGGTTCCAACCGTTGGAAGTTCACATTGTAAACTTTCAATATTTTTTTTTGTCCTCTAGGACCTGAAGAAGCCTGCAAGTAATTTGAATGGGGCGGCTTTAGGGCCAGTGGTCCGAAATAGGGTCATTACCCTACAAAGTCATTCTTACAACGTCCTGTCTTTGCAGGAATGACTTTATAATGCGATGAAAAGTCTTTGCAATACAAATTCAATCGTTTGCAGTGCAAGCAAAGTTTCCATAACTGCTTCATGAATGCATTTGACAATTTCAATTCGTGACTAAAATAATTTAAAATGTAATTGATATACAATCCTGGAAGCGCTAATCTTCTCATCGTCTGAAGGGTAGTTCTTTGCATGCCCCCTGCCCCCCTCTCCCGATTCCCCTTCCCTCAGCTCTGTTTGTACATATTTTTTTTCTTAAATATTCAATTTGCTTTTCTCTGCCTTCCCTCCTTTATTTCTTTCTCGCACTGCGAAGACCTCCCTTGGGGCTACAAGGCGCCTGTTGCGTTTGACATCGCCAGACTCCTGACAAGCCGTCATACTTCTAGAGCAAGTGACTTGATCACATCAGGAGCGGGGCGGGGACAGAGCCGGGGGGGGGGGGGGGGGGGGGGGGGGGGAGCGCGTTCAAACTAGTCCACTGTAATTGGCAGCAACTTCGACCAACGGAGATGTCGTATCTAATCAGTCGTAACTTGTTCAGCAAAAGGAGAAAAGCGTAAAAAATTCGGACAGCTTTCTGAACTTATTGCCGGTTTCAAAACTCCAAATTGAAGGGCCAGCCTTCAACCTTATGGGAAGTAACTATATGCCATCATTCCCACTTCCTTCGAATTAGAGGATTTTAGCTCTCTGTGCACTGCAAGTTTCAAAGCTCCAAATTGAAGGACGAGCCTTCAACCTTATGGAGAATAACCATAGGTCATTCCCACTTCCTTCAAGTTGAAGAATTGAAACTTTCTGCATGCAGAAAGATGTTGATAATCAAAGGTTCGCAAGCCGTAACGATACACTGTAAAAAAAAGTACATGTTTGGGAATCCCTTGCCGTGAAACAGACAGAAGTAACACCAGATTCGGAATTTTCGAGGATCATTTGGGGTCGTCCATAAATTACGTAAGACGAAATTCGCCTCTTTTTGACCCCCTCCCCCCTTTCGTAAGGCGAATAACCTAACCTCACCATGCTTTTGGTATAGGATCGTAAGGTGGGCGTAGACGTAGGGCTTAGAGAGGGGAGTGGAGGGTTGCCATCGACACTTGATTAAGTCATTGCTCCGCCTTTGATTCTCGATGAGGTTCCGGTAATATTCACTTAGTGTCGGAAACCATCCTTTAATAAGGAACTGGTTCAGTTGGTTCAGCTCTGTCAATTTCCGATTCCAAGTCCATGCCTTTTGCTTGCTTGCCCGACTCTTTCCCCCGGCGCAGCGGTCTTCCGAGAGGAATGGGGTCGCTCCGTGACAACGAGGGGGCAGGGATGCTGGAGAGCCTCATGGGTGAGAGTGGCCCTGCCCCCACCACTCGTATCTCTGTCGCGCTGTAGTGCATGCACACTCCCATACCACCATTGATTTCTTCACAAAATACATTGTCAAATTTGTACGGCAACAGAATTACTAACAGTTTTGTTTATACGTCACTAAGATCTTGTTAGTAATTGACAAATGTGTGCGCGGCTATAGACAGTTTTGTTAAAAGTTCATAGCTGCACAGATTTTTTTAATGCGTTACGAACAAAAAAAAGATCGCAAGGCCTAAGGGGGCGTACCAATACCACGTGACCGATTTTAGGCCACTTTTTGACCCCCCCCCCCTCCCCCCCGGTGGTATCATTTTGCCTACCTTCCCATGCTTTTGAGATAGGCCGTGGTATTTGACTAACCCCTCTCCCCCCTAAAGTGGTCACGTGGTATTGGTGCGACCCCTTAGAGTCTGTTTCTAAAAAGTCATAAATGTTCTCCAAATTACAGTCAATAGTCTGGAAATTTTTCATTTTCAGTCACTGCAGACTAAGAAGATTGTCTTTTTTAGATGAATCTATGCGATTGAGCAAAGCAAAGATTTTATAAATTTGCAGTTCAGAGGGCTTGATCTTTTCTAAATCTTTTAGGTCATCCAAAATTTTAATCCAAACATATATTCTATATCATCAGAAAGGCTGTTTCGTAAAAATGTTTGGACATATAATGCAATTTGAAAAAAAAAGTAAAAATATACGGGAGCAGCACACGACCTTGAGGGTCTGATCCTACCCGCAACTTCTAGTGTTCTTCCCGATTAGTGATTTCCACGAAGGGCCGCGAACCTTTACTTAAGTTCTTCTCTTGTAAGAATTTCATTAATTCAGTGCGGCATTCTTTGATTCGATACAACTGAGGGAGAGAGAGAGAGAGAGAGAGAGAGAGAGAGAGAGAGAGAGAGAGACTAAGTTCTTGGTAATTGGCGTTGCTCACTGGCTGCTGTTGCTGCAGGGACACCAATTGTCTCGGCGTAGAAAGGGACAAAGTGAATGCCAATTTAGTAAACGCGCTTCCACCTCGTTCACATCAACATGAACCGTTCGCTCGCCGACCTTGCTTCGTGAACTTGCGCGCTGCTGAAGAGGTAGCCGCCTTTTCGTTGCGCAGTTCCCAGCGAAATTAGGGGCCTGGCCCTGAAAATGAGATGCAAGTCAATACTTTGATGTCCTGACTGACACGTTATTTTTGGCTCTCGGAAATTCAGGCGATGTTGGGTTGGGATTTCTGGGCACTCTCATGGTTGACTGTTAAGGGTGTTTGGGTCTAGTCTTTGGGTCAGTCGAGCATTTTTAATTTTTTTTAAATCTTAGGTCAAAGAGCACACACTAACGAGGTGCGTACTACTTTGTGAACAGTTGCTAACCAGATTATACAGCCACACAGTGCGCACGAATTCTTGTTCGTGCACAGGACGCAAAGAAATCTTTCACTACTGCGCAAGTAGAGCAATGGCCCTATTTTGGGCAATTGGCCCTAATTCGAGCCTGCCCCTTTTAAATCCGTTGCAGGCAACTCTCGATTCCAAACGACATGATTGTTTAAAAGTTCACATTGTCAACTGCTTAATTTGCTTGACGCCTATCGCCTGAAGTAGCCTGCAAGTAATTGAAACGGGGTGGCTCGATTAAGGGCCGCTGGCAGAGGTGTGCAGTCTCATCCGAAACGGACCCGAATCGACCCGATTGTAGCTCCGCCTCAACCCGAACCCGAACCGAACCGACGCGGAACAGATCGGTTCAGCGGGACCGAAACTCCCGACTGGCCTGATCTAACCCGACTCTTACCGACGTGCAGACTGGTTGCAGAGGGCAAACAGACGAACGGCAAAGCAAGGATGTGACGTGATAGGTT
This sequence comes from Aptinothrips rufus, assembly GCA_902196195.1. NCBI lineage: Eukaryota > Metazoa > Arthropoda > Insecta > Thysanoptera > Thripidae > Aptinothrips > Aptinothrips rufus. Next base: position 3,655 of record CABIKL010002243.1, read on the forward strand.
TGAATCAACACCACAGCTGTTATGCTCTGAAGCGAGCGTGTCTATGCGCCCAAGATTTCATGGATAGGCCACCCATCAAACACCTTGCAGTTTCGGGTCGAGTCGGGTCCGTTTCGGATGAGACTGCACACCTCTGGCCGGTGGCCGGAAATAGGGCCTTTACTCTATGACCTGTGGTCGCGCACGATATCGTGCACAGTAGCAAACAACTTGCTAGAGGCGTAGGTGTACGCATAACAGTGCACAAGACACTGCACACCGTGCACAATATCGGCTTGTGCACAAAACGTGCTTGTACGTGACTTAAGCCTAATCGAAAGTACGCACGCCGTTAGTGCGGAGCATTGTTTTTCTCTTTTTTGCGTCTTTTCGTCTGGATTGCACATTGCCAGCACGACTATCACGCTGTGTTTCCTCTCTCGCCTCTTCTCAATTTCGTACCTCGCTCGCCGCCTGGCCGTGTCTCCAGTGGCCTGCTCGACTTGGGAGATTACGCTTTAAAGCTGTCAGAGTGAATGGTCGTTCGCTGCGCCGCGCGCCGCCGCGCCGCGGATACGAGTTCAGTAGTTGGGCTCCTGGGCCAAGGTTGCAGTGCTCTCCTCCTGCCCTCCCGATGACAGGAAGGCTAGAGGGCTGTGAGAAGGGAGAATCGCTGTCATCGCGAGATCCAGTGCCTTCTAGTTATTGAATGAGAGCAAGGCCGAGGCCAAAGGCAAAGCCAAGACCCTGAAACCGGCTTCTTGTAACAATGAAAAAATTTCCTACCTGTGCCAAGTAAATTTTCGTTTTCCTGAAGAAATTTTCATCATGCCAATGATATGTATTTCCTTTGTACGATGATAAGATCTTGAGTCAATGAAATTTCGTTGAGACAACGGAAATATCGTAGAATTGGTCCTATGAAAATTTCTTTGGTACAGGAACGTTCAATTTAGCGTTCGGACAACGAAACTCACATTGTGATAAGGAAGCGCCTTTCTGAGTGCGTCTACTACTATACATTTATTTTTTCAAAGCAGCCGGGCTCCCGCTAGACTCCACAGCCATCCTCCAGCTAGGCTCCAGCCAGCCTCCAGATAGGCTCCAGCCAGCCTCCAGCCAGACTACAGCCAGCCAGCCAGGGCTCTCGCTACGCTCCAGCCAGCTGCTTGCCTCATCCTCCAGCTAGGTTCAAGCCAGGCTCCAGCCAGCCTCCAGACGCTCCAGACCACGCGCCCCGGCCCACTACTCTAGCAGGCAGCCACACGTTGGTCCGGTTCCCACAACAGAAAGGCCTTTCAAAAAGCTTTTAAATGCGGAAGGGCCGGAGAGAGCACCGCGGCCCGTGAAGGGCGACCCGTGAAGGGCGAGGCCCGCCGAGGGCCCGCCCACACTGACATTGCACTCTCACTCACCTTGCGGATACCCGCCCCGCCCCGCCCCGCCCCGACCCGCCCCGCCCCCGGACCTCACGAACACGCCGATGCGCTTTGCTCGACCAAATATACTGACACAAGTTCAACTCAAAACACGCGCTTGCAGTGTCAGCAACGCAAAATATCAGAGACATCTCTGTTAAAATACAAAGAGAGCACAAAAGGATAACTCTATCCCAGAAACGACACAGGTGATGTACCAATCGATCCGAGGTTCACTTTGTTGCAGTTCACTCCAAATACGGTGGTCCGAACTAAATATTAATACTCCCGCCCGAGCTCGGTACAGTGCGGTCTCTCTGGCGGCGCGCTCTGCTCAGACCGGCTGGCTATTGCTGGCGGTAATCCTGCGTGGCCCTGATAAAAATTGCATGAAGGATCTCTATCTAGTGCAGGGCCCGGCCTGGGCTGGGATTGGCTGCACGGCGCTTGTGCCGCGGTGGGGGGGGGGGGGGGGGGGGGGCTATAGGGTAGGGCAGGACTGTCCGATACCTAAGCAGATAAGAAGAGCCATTACCCTGTCTTTCTCATGTCCGATATTAAATTGTAAACACCCTACAGTCGCCACTGCCAGACAGGAGAGTCTTACTCTCGAGCGCTTTCTCAACAGACGGAGATGCAGGGGAGGGGCGATGGGGTTAATTACCACCTCCATGGGCCATCCGGATGCGGAGCCCGCAGTTTAGTCTAACTTTCACAAAATATCTCGGCTGAGAGCTGAACATCCTCAGCAATGCTCAAATTTGGCTTAAAATTGACTAATTCAAATCACAATAATTCAACTTTGTTTTACTCATAAAAAACTATGCCTCTTCTCCCCCTGTTTTCTAGAATACTCGGAAAAGTCCTGGATCCGCACCTGGTTCACAAGATGTTTCAGACGGTATAACTCACGTTCAAATTGAGCGGAAGCACGGCTGGTTTTCGCTGTATTGCTTCATCTCCTCTCCAGTGGCCACTCGACTATCCCACAGATGAGATTGGATCTCAACAAAGTAAAGAGCCCCAGCATCTGAAGAAATCAAGTCCTCAATGCGAGATTGCCTCGAGCTTGCAGTTCCTCGGAGCTGGTCTCTCTTCCTTTGTTCCTCGTCCACCTGGAGTCTTTTTATTCGATGGTGTACCCACCCAGTCTTCTAGAACGCACTGTCTTGTCCATAGCGTGCAGTACATTGCCAGCCCAATATTCACTTTTAGTAAGGCGCTTCTGATATTTTGAGCAATCAGGAAATTCCTAAGTACTTAACAATGGTTATGGTAACTAAGTTATTTTCCCTTCCATGGCGTATAAATTTTATAAAGGCCCGTATAATTTGAAAACTACAGTTATTGCGGGAGGTACCAAGATTTTATACCGGAATCTATTCTTTAAATAACAGGACCGGTGATCTGTCTTCCGTACGATTTTCCTAATCTATTTTTCGTAAACCACTTTTCCGAATGGATACTGTACTTTTCCTAAGTCGTTTTTCCTAAATCTCGAATTTCCACGATTTTTCACGGTAGAAACAAAATTGATTTAGAATGGACATACTGTATCAGCCGGTGCGCAGTGTGCCGCCACGCCCAGCCCAGCCCAGCCCAGCCAGCAAGGAGAGCGCCTGGCGAGCTGAGCTGGGCCAGCCGCTCAACAAGCGTGGCTAGCGGGTTGCATACCCGCCACACTGCAGGCGCCATGCCCGAGTACGACCGAGCAGGCCGAGAGGCGCAAGATGGATGACCGTGGAAGCTCTAGTCGAGCGGGGCAGGAGGGCAGGGTAGGGCAGGGCAGAGCGGCGAAGGGCGGGGCAGGCAAAGGGAGCAGATGTGGCTCCCAACGAGGAGAAATCCACGGCTGTTCCGGGGCAAAGCCAACCCTTTAGCGGGACAAGATTGAATACCTAGATATCGGACGCGCCTCACTCCGTCGTTCGAATGAGTTCCTGGTGCGCTTCTTACACTTCCAGTCGAGCAAGGAGAAGAAGGAGACTGTCCTATTGCATTTGTTTTTAGGAAGGCAGACGTCAAGCCCAAGGTCAACCAGAGCGAGGCTGGACCGGAAGGAGGAAGGGGGTGTGGGAGGGGAGGGGGAACTGAGAGCCGGAAATAAAACAGAGCAGACAGCAAGTCGCAGGAAGGTGAGAGTGGGAGGCGGAGGGAGGATCACCGGTACCTGCACATATTGTAGTTCCATAGCTGAACGCGATCGCTATATTTTGAAGCATGATCATCACCATAGCAAGTTGCTCATAAAATAATTTACCAGAGTTATAATTTATGGCGATTTTCATTTTATCATTAAACATAACGGTAATTTACGCGACCTGGTCAAAACTTACCAGACTAAAATACAGGTAATCTGGAATAAACGATGTCTTACAATTACGATCAAAAAGAATGGTTTTTACCGGAACTCAAAAAACAGTGCTTCGCCTCATAGCAAAGACACGGTCCTTCACGCCTTAAAAAGCACCTTAACATAAAACTTAGACAAAACATCAAAAGAACAATCCTTAGAAATAATTTCAGACGATTGATTTTCACAAACGTCATATGATGACACAAATTATTCATAATTATGTTATTTTCGGATGCAAATTAGCGACTGTATACACGGTATGAGGCCCTTTAGGCTGCTTCGTGGGACTTGTTGAGGAAGCAAACAGATCGGAAGGTGGCGCGCTGTTTGTCTGCCACGCGCACGTATCAACACAGTCGGAGCTTCCCATGGTGCGGCCAGGGCCTGGGGCGGCCTGGGGCGGCCTGGGGCCTCATGCTGGGGTACCGCCCCCTCCTGGGGGGTATGGTATGCAACCCGCCTGAGCAGCGTGAGCCACGCAACACATGTACCTCATTAGCACTCGAGATCCTGTCTGTTACAAGTCCTTGCTTTGTGAGATTCACGAACCACCAAGCCAAGTACACGCTGAAAAAAAGATATCATCCAAAAGATGAAAATCTTCGCTAATTGTATTTTTTCAAAATAGCCTAAGTCATGAATTTGTGTAAAGGACTTTGTCATCACTTTTGATAAATTTTTCATCGCTCTTAATGATATTTTCATCATAACTGCGATGCAAAACACACGATAATACGACAAATTCATCAGTAGTCTCTAATGACACAAACACACAGACAGCTAACTCTTTCTTTTTACAGACACTTTATTACTTTGATGAGATTATTTTTAGAGTGTCAGGATTTACGCTTCCAGAGCGGACCAATTAAAAGCCCTCACCATCACCCTCCACTCAGCTCCACTCCCCTCCGGGCCCCAAAGCCAGAAAACGATGGAGCTAACAAGTGACTGACTTGGTATAAAGCTACTCTCCTTAATCCCATGTGATCTCACGTAATCCTGATGTACAGCCGGGGGGGTTAATGTGCGACGCCAAAGTGCATCTGAGCACACAAAGCCCCACCCCGCCGCGCCCCGCCCCGCACCGCCACGCCCCGCCCCGCCCCGCCCAGCCGCTATCCGGCGCCGGCCGGCCGGGGCCTTTGTCGATCCGTGTGTTATGCCCCGGTGCGCGGTAGTAGCTCATCACAGCTACAACCGAAGCTCTCTCTCCCCCGCCCCGTGTCCGCTCCTCCACCCGCACACTGCCGAACAAATAGTTCCTTCCGAGGACAGTGGCCCATTTGGAGTCGAACTTAGCTACAAAGAGAAATGTCCGCGACAAAACGGGACTTTTACTTGAAGCGTGGCGCTCCGGCCGCCACGGCCGCCGGTTATTATAAACTTTACTGATGGCGAACGAAACGCGCGGCGCCATGTTGGAAACACTCGACAAGAACTTTCCCGGCGTGAGAACAAATTCACGCCGACTGCGATTACAGAGTACGTATAAACGTTGCACGGGATTTCCATGCTGTACCTGAGCGGACCAGGCAGGGCCCACCCTGGCCGAGGCGAACCGCTTTATAAATTTATTAGATTATTCTGCGCGAGCGAGCGAACCAAGGGCTCAGGCGGCAGTGTCTTGTTGACCTTGCACGGGACACCTCGGTGTTCACACGAGGCGCCACGCCACGCCACGCCACGCCACGAATACCACCCCACAGCCAATCCAGCGTGGCATTTTCACGCGGTCATATCTATGCTATTACGCCTGGACACTTTATGCTCCTCACAGTTTATTCGGAAGGCGGCCCCACACCAGTGGAGCTCCTCCGCGCCGTCGGCACCGCGCGCCAGGACAGCAGACCCCCCCCCCCCCCCCCCCCCCCCCCTTGGAATCCATATTTCATACTTATCCAGGTACGTGTTCCAGGGCGCGCGGCAGGCGCGGGCCGGCCACTCAAAAGGCCCGCTTGGATCCCCGATAAATAAATTCGAGCGCACGGAGGCGAGCCTGCTTTTTGGCGAGGCTCATAACAGGAGTCCCTTCCCTCCGGAGCCCCAGACAATGAAGGGAAATGAAGTGCCTGCTAACAAATGAGGAGGGACTTCGAATCCACTGTGGGGTGAGGTGGGAAGGGGCAGGGTAGGGAAAAGAGCGGGGCGGGGGCGAAACCTGTCATGTCCAAGTTGACGGGGTCTCATGGCAGGCACGTTACTGACCCGGTATGTATGCGATAGTTACCGGTTCGATTCAATTTTCATCGATAGTGCATTCACGAAGCGATCGAATTCGATTTGGGCGGTATTTCACCTTCCAGCCAATCATTTCGATAATAATTCTTGTAGATCGTGTTTTGAACCCATCCCGAAAGAATGCTGACCTCCAAAAATTCTTTTTTTCACCCTTGGTTTCTGCTCTTGGTTGTCCCTGTTCAAGTCTGTGCGGGTTCTAGTGTCACGTGACGTTGGCTACTCTCTCCCTCACACCCGGCCAAGTCCGGCACGGCCCAGCACGGCCCGGTCCAGACCGGCACGGCGCGACACGACTCATTCATTGCCCGCAGCGGAGCGAGCTGCTCTGCGCCGCTCTGCTCTGCGCCGCTCTGCGCCGCTCGCCTCGCCGCGCTCTGTTCTGCGACCCAAACTTTCCGTCTGGCAGAAGGAAACTTTCCTTTTCTTCGTCGAGGCTGCGACCCCCGACCCCCGACCCCCCGACTGCCCTGCGAGGCGAAGGCCTCTGAATGTCCGGGCCGGGCCCGGGACTGTGTGGCAGCGCCAGACACGTCGCATCGCATCGGGGCCACATCACACACCAAATCAATGCGACGTCGACGAGCAGCGTCAAGCAATAGGCAATGATTAGGGCGTGGGAAGAAAAAGGAACGGAACACTTTGGTGCTTGTGGCTGCTCAAGTTGCTCAGCTTGGTCACCTGAGGGGTCACGCCAGGCGTCAGCCGAGGGGTCAGAAGCTGGGGTCACCCGACGGTGCACTCTAGGACTACCCCAGGGGTCACAAGCTGGGGTAACCCGAGGGTTCACTCTTCTAGGACTACCCCAGGGGTCACAAGCTGGGGTAACCCGAGGGTTCACTCTTCTAGGACTACCCCAGTGGTCAACAGCTGGGGTCACGCTCTCAGCAAGCTCTCTGAAAAGCACCTTCAGCAACATCCAGTGCGATCCACCACAAGCTTTCCCATTAATTTCTCCAACCTCAGAGGGCCTCCACCATGACGGGCAAAGAGCTCCGCGAAAGAAGTAAATTAAACGAATCACTCCAGCCGGGCTGCATTAGGACCCCTGGCCGGCCCCTGGCCCTCGCCATGTTTATTCAGTTGCTGCGGCCGGGAGGGGCCTGGCTCAAAGGTCAGGTCGCCACAACGCGCGTCACGACGCGCTCCCAAGAGACGCCCGATACACTCCGCCCGCACTCAAACCAGTACGAACTATCCAAAACCCAACCAAGAACAAAAAACAACAACAAAAACTTCGGGAGGGATTGGTAAAATGACGAGGCAAAAACTTTTCACACTTTTCGTCCTTATCTGAATTAAATGCGGGGATCACAGTCACCGCACGCGAACTGCTACCCCGAAAAGATCCTTTCAAAGTCACTCTATCGTTTGGAGTGAACTGTACTGTTCCATTCTTTTGACGCAGGAACGTTCAGTTCCATCCCTTGAACCAGGAACGAGGGAAGGAGAGAAGGAACAGGACACGGCTCCGCACTTTGGCTCAGTGATGGTGCGTATGATGGATGGGGATGGGGAGTCATTACACTAATTGGTCGTTGCGGTGGACAGACGAGATGATGAACACATGTCCAATGCCCGCCCCTAACTAGTCCCACCGCTACTGGTGAACTCCTGACCCCGCATAACATTCCAATAAAATTGTGCTAAATTTCCAACAAAAAATCTCATATCCATCTATTGTGAATTTCCAATACTTCAAAAAAGTCTGCTTTCAACCAACGTCGACAAATATCCTTACTTCTCAGTGTGCAAACTTTGGTCGTAAATTCCCGAAATTATGAAAAAAATCATTAAGCTATTAAATGTAATAGTAAGTTACATGCCAAAAATAAGCATTACCGAGTTCTGTAAATTTATCCACACGTTGAAACAGACACCCACCAGAAAATTCGAAAAACGTTCTTGCGATCTCCTCTGAAATATAAAGAGGAAATTGAATAGAGTATAGGTTGTATTCCTATGAGGACCGACGTAACGTGCTTAGCGTTCGATTCTCGAAGTCAAGCAAGCCATAGAGATGCAAATACTCTTGATGGTAGGCAACCAGCGGGAAAGTTCCACTTGCCAATTTCGTAGCAGCCCGTTTAGCAACCCAGTCCCCCCTCCCCGGCAGGCAGGCTGCGCGGTACATCGGAATAACTTTTAATTGAAGCCAGAAGGCCTGGGTAGTGGGGCTCCCCTTCTCTTTTTGTTGCGTTGCGCCGCTCCCAAACTGCATTCGAACCGAATGCGCGCGTCGTCTGCAGGATCGAGGTCCAAGCAAACAGTTCTGGGAGACCGCCGCGCAAAACGAGCTCTCATTACGGACGTCGTGTTGTGCTAGGTGCAAAGACGATCAGCGTCGTGTTTGTTTTCTCGAGATGACAATGGTGAGTTTAGCGACGCCGTTTCACGTGCACTAAATACTGGAGAGGATAAGCCCGGCAGACTATCAAAACCACTGACATGACACGGGAAAAAGTGCTCGGTCGCTATGCTATCGAAAGGTGCTAACAAACTCTGTCTCGGTGATCCAGTGACTTGTTTGGTGGCGCCATCTAGCTGCCGATCGTCACAACCAAGATTCGACAGGAGCGACGAAAGGGTCGGGTTGTCACGATCGAACTTGTCGCCTGGACTAGAGAAACTTGATTGAGCTGATCTGATCGTAGCGATCGACATTTGATCGCTACTACCGACCTATTTTTTTCCGTGAACTTACCAGGCGGCGTGAGCTTCAGTGCGACACGTAACACTCACCTGAAACAAGATAACAAACAATAATTAAAGATGAGAGATGAGAGTGATTGACCGAAAGTCATGTAATTTGGGAAAGAACTTCTTTCAGCACGAATCACCAAACGTGACAGTCACAACACCGTGACGATGTACACTCCCTAAAAATCTTAAACAGAAAATAGCAAAAACCCTCGAATAAGAAAAACGCGAAATTTCATAGATTTCATGGATTTAACATTTCGCAGTCTTTTTTAAATCGATCGACCTGGAACAACCGTTTGTGTCGCGGTCCTATCGCCCTTTTTAGGGAATGAAACCTTCGACTCGACGGCAAACTTTCGAATACTTCAAAAATTCTGTATTCAAATCGAAGGACTGACTTTTGCAGCGTATTTTCAAATATTAATGCTGACTGCAAGTTGTGTATTTCCAACTCGTCCCAGGCCGTGTGTCCGGTTGTCCGGTTACCAGGGCTTTGGCACAAAAATTTTGTTCCGTTTCAGTTCCGTGTCGGAACAGAACCAGAAGTTCTGGAACGAAACTCAGGAACGGAACTAAAGTGGAGAGAAGGTTTTGGTTCTGGTCCGGCACACCAGATAAATAAGCTAAAGGAGATAGGCAGACTCCCTATCCCTCCCATGCTACGAGGTGAGGCTCGGGTATACAGC
>CABIKL010002244.1:0-13031 GCA_902196195.1 Aptinothrips rufus
AGTTCTTCTACCTTGCTATTTGTTGCTATCTGGAATAGCTTATTATTTACTCGCACCGAGCGAACAGCAGCACTATGGAGATCAGCAAACTTAAAAGATGTTATAATCACCTTCTTGTGGTCTGAATCAGTCTTTGTGAGCTACATTTGTGGCTTTCCACCCCAGCCGAACAGTTTACTCACCTAAAGTTCAAAATGATAGCCTTTTTGATCACTATTGATTCGCAATGACATCCTCCAGTGAGTTCGGACTCGAAGAGCTCATCTTGATTATCTGGTGATTTTAAAAGTGCTCTACTGTAAATCTCGACCTTCCCTGTGCCTTTTCTTTCTTTTTTTCCCCCACTTCTGATATACCGTGCACGCTGTTCCTCATTCACAAATTTCCTCCTTGCAGATGCGGATGTGCAAGACCTTATCAAAAGAAGTGCGGCCGTTCGTGAAAAAGCCTTTGATAAGTATTCTAAGTTCAAGGTCGGTTCGGCCATTTTATGTGCTGATGGATCCATTGTAGATGGATGTAATGTAGAGACAGGTGCACCAGGAACAATATGTGCAGAAAGATCTGCAATTGTAAAAGCTGTGAGCCAAGGAAAAACAAATTTCTTAAAAATTGCAGTTGTTGCAGAAAAGTTGAGAGGGAAAGAGTTTGTGGCTCCTTGTGGAGTCTGCCGCCAATTCATTGTTGAATTTGGAACAGAGACAGAAATTTACCTCTCACCGCCTGAAATGGATGAAGTTGTAATTACCTCCATAAAGGAACTTTTGCCTCTTGGTTTCCGTCTTGAACTTTGATTTCTAGTATTTCCAAGCAAACAAGATGTTCATAAAGAGAAAAATATTTCTCGCTCATTTTAGATCAGTGATTTGTCTAGAATGGGCATTCACTGATTGGCACTTTCCCTCAGTGTGTGATTTTTTTCTGATTTTGACAATGTTTACATCAAAACGTATCCTCATAGCCATTTGTGGGCATTGGACATTTTTGAGTTTTAACAATTGTGTTCTTTTAAAAACTCGCAATGATTCCATGGTAGGAAACTGAGAGTTTTTCTTAAAATATCTCATGTTTGTGTGTTGACCTAAAATTTTTGAAAATGTTAGAAATTTTTCCATTTTTTGTATGAAGCAAGAAAGAAATTAAATACCCTATGATTATCTTTGCAAGACATCAGATATTTTTGTTTCCAGCCCATACATAAATATTCATAGCATTCATGCATAACAAAGCAGAACAAAAGTATTCAGGCATCTTTTGAGGTAACACCAGGAAGAGCATGGAGAATCAATTACATTGTCAACCTATGTCTTTATTTTTATTTTATAATTAAGTAAATGCCTACAAAAAAAAAAATTTGAAATGAAAACTCAACTTTGGTAATCCTTAAATTACAAACATACTATGAAGATTGCTACTCTATTAGGAGCAATAAAAATTTCTTGAAGCTTAACTACATGTAACAAAAGCTTACCTCTGAAATAAGGCAAGACAGAACTTTAAATTTAATCAGTTACAATATATGGGTACATGAAGCTGAAGCTCACCTGGATGACTAAAGCTTATTATAATAAGAATGGTAATGATATACAGGCTTGTACTGAAAATGATTAAAGATGAAAACAGAATAGAACTATGGATAGATCTATGGATACAAAAATATGACGTTCACAAAAAGCATTAAAAAAGATGCAATGGAAATGAATGCAGAACAAGTACCTCCCAACTCTTGTACAGGAGCCAAAAACAAGTTTCTTAAAGAAACATAGAAAGGAGTCACAATTCTTAAAACACATTTAGGAGATTAATAAAAAGTAAGTCACATTACACCTAAGTATTAGTAAAAAGAGAACTTCCTTCAAACATGAGGGAAGTCTTATTGGCACCAGAGGAACACATTCAATATCACATGAAAATACTTGTAGGCAAAAATCATTAAACAGGACAATGATGATGCTCAAGTTTAGTTCATAAGAATCCTAAAATGCAAAAGATAATAAAAAAACTAGACAGGTATCTTTTGTTTGATGATCATCTATTGCACTGCATTCATTAGACAGATTGTACTCTCCCAGCTCCTGGGAATAGAAGCCAGAGGCATGTTTCGGACTAGAATTCATCATGACGAGCCAATGCCTCACCAAAGTCAGTTGCTTGGGAGCCAACAAACAGGTCATAGTTAGCGAGGATTTCTTCTTTGGTAAGCTTCTGGTCAGCATCAGAATCGGAGTCGTAGATGAGATGGCGCGATTCAGCTTCTGCATGGTCAAAATCAGGAGGGATGATCCAGTTCTTGACCTATGAGCAGAAACACAATTATTGGAATACTGATATTTTCTTTCATCAATCAAATGGATATTTCAGTCTGAACATTCTTCAAAGAAATAATGTTTGAAAATAACATCAGTATTAAGAAAATTTTTGTTTCAAATGAATTGATAAATGTCTTATCTTTTCTATACTTAGAGTGATGGCCATTTTAAAATACACCAACAAAAAAATAACTAGTCCAACCCTCACCAAGCTCATAAGCAATTAAGTGGGAAACAAGAAAGATGCTTACTTCCTCTTTGTCCATGTATCCATCACCATCCTTGTCACGGTACTGCTTGAACTGTTCTCTTTCATTTCTAACCCAGTCTGGCTCAGCATCTCCTTCGCCGCCAGGATACATGTCACCTGTTATAACAAGAGAAAACTGAGATAAATTAATGTGATATATTTTTAAAATGTACAACTTCAAAGTAAGGTATTGGTTTTTAAATCCTTTCTAAATGTTGGAGGAATATCATCAGTCAAAGTAAAAACAATCTCATAAAATTTTCAGTTTTAAAATATTGGCTCTGTTGTAAAGATAAGTCTTTATTGTTCTAAAAAAAGGAATGCCGACATAACCACTCATCTCACCAATGTACTCTTCCAGTGAAACACGACCATCCTTATCTTTATCAATATCTTCTAAAGTCTCCAGGACCACAATGTCCCTCATGTGTCCGGTTTCTTCAGGATGCAGAAAGCCTGCAAATTCTTCCCGGGTCAGCGCTCCATCTCCATCCTGGTCAGCAATGCCCCATCGCCGCTGATCCCTCCGAAGCATATTCTGGTATGAAAAGCCTTCATCATCCTTATCCAAATCAGCCTTGCCCATATCTGTTGAACAGTGAAGATAATATAATATCACTTGCATTTTGCTTCAAGTTGCAAATTCACAGATGAAATTTTGCAACACATTTTAAGATCTCAAGAGGCCGAGAACAACATATATCAAAATACCTTCCATAAACCCGTACATGATCTTCTTGTACTCTGGCCATGTTATTTTTTCTTTGGCTTCAGGGTTGTGAGCTTTCCACTGGCGATCAACATCATCTGAAATATATCGCTTCTGAGTGTACTGAATCCAGTCTTTTAGTTCTTCTTGGGAAACATAACCATCTGCATTCTTGTCAATCTTGTCAACAATTAATCTGCAGAACACAAAAAGATTTGAGAAATACAACAACTGAATATGGGTCAGCTTCTCAGTTAATAATGTTTTGAAAGACATGAAAAGAAACTTACCCTAATCTGCGACGACTTTCTTCTGGTGTAAGTTGATCAAATGTTTTGGCTTCCTCTGCTCCAAGGAAAGCCTCATGATCATACTGAGTATTGTGTTCATCCCCATGTTGAAAATGGGGCTTATTGCTGTGGTCCTGATGAAAAAACAAAAATGCAAATTACCAAAGCAAAAACAAGTGATACTGACTATGTGAACAGTTACATTACGTAGTCTATCATACTTCCACAAATTCTGCCACACATAAAAATGGCATTAACAATATAAACTGACTGAGAGCAAAGAGCTCCATGATTTCCATGTTAATATGGTACCATATATCCTCCTTCCACAAAAGGTGGGTAAATATTCACTTCTCAGGGGGCAACACTTGCAGGACAACACTACTCGCATGGCATCACACGACAAGTAATTCCCTTGCTCCTCCTCAAAGTGACACAGACCACATCCGCCCCCTCCTTCCTGTTCTACAGTGATGCCACTTGTAGCTTGACAACGATATAATGAGAGGCTACAGGCACAGGCTGTGACATGTTAGAACAAGAATCAGCTGTTTTCATCTTCAAGGTCACAAGCTTAACATGGCAAAAAAGAAATAGATATTTATGCCAAGGTTAGTGAATTACAAACTTTGAAGAACAAAATAGTGTGTGATAAAATAATTTTTAAACGCAAATCTCACAAAACTCAAGATTTTGAAAACCATTGGGATTAGATTAGGTACAGGACAGGAAATAAATTTGATACACAGAAATCAATGCATTTCCGAAAATAAACGACTGATCTATGTCAGATTGAATAGGCTTCTGATAGAACCCTTGCTGTCCTGCAAGTGTTGTTTACCGCTTTACATTTCAAACTTTTGGAAAAATATGGTAATAGCCAACCCATGGATAAATTGTACGAGCATTAAGGAAACTTACTTTCTGAAGGTGCATAGCACTTTCCTCTGGCTTCGGAATGGCAACAGCAGTCACAACAATCACGATAAGACAGAACAAACACGACCAGTGCAAGTGTCCCATCATGGTGAGGCCTGAAGTGCAAGAAAATAACAAGTGTAGAAGAAATTGACTGGCGCTTTCCAAAATCATCATCAACACGACACAAGAACCAGCCATGAAGCAAATTATGTGTGAGGTAGTAGCATCTAGAGATCCTCTAATACTGTGGATCAAGCTAACCAGACTTCAAAGATTTCAATAAAAAGCCGGCTGTTTCGACTAATACATACATTTCTGGACATACCGAAACCGAGCGGCTCCTTTCAAAGTGTTAATGCTAAGCAGACGCATATACTTAAAATGTAGAATTATGTTGTGATGAAAAGCAAAAGGGCGACTTACTGAGTTATCCAGCAAGGTCTGTAGCAATAAATTCGCTTTTACACATCGAAAATTGGAAAGAGCGAAACCTCAGACGAGATATCCTTTTCGCTTCCTAAATTTTGTTGAATGTTTACGTTCCAGTTCCAACTCATCGCTTGGTGTGTGGAGGGGGGTGGTGAAGTGGTACCACTACGCGCAACTGATAAAAGAGAGATGGCTCACGGTCCTTTGAGTCAAAATTCTTCCTTACTAAGATTGTCTTACATTATTTAGGGTCCTGAAAAAATAAGAGCATGAAGGATTTAATAAAAGCTATGAAAGTCAAATAAAGAAGAGTACAATGTGGATCATTAGATGTCAAACGCTGGCAGAAGTGCATTCCTTCAGATATTGCAGTCTAGAAGGCGTTTAGCCGACATCAACATGGACTACTTAACCTAACTAAAAAAAACATGTTAAGTGGGTTGAATGTTTTGAGCATCCGTGTCTTCAAGTGTGCATTTGATTGATGCTTGTAGGTATCGACCTAAATCAGCAAAACTATAAACATGAAAGTTAAAGTTTTATCACGTAACCCTGACGAATATCTGAGGGAAACTAAGCGTGATATACACAAAGGTAAGCAATGGTATATAACACTTGATGGTGTCAATGTCGTTCATATTGCAAGTTTTTAATATTCTTCTTTCACTGTGATTTTATTTCCTATAGTTCAGAGGAATTATGACCCAGACCTGCATCCTCTCGAAGCTCCTAGAGAATATGCTCGAGCACTGAATTCTGTCAAACTTGAACGAATGTTTGCCAAACCATTCGTTGGCAATCTAGATGGACATCGAGATGGTGTTTCTTGCCTCGCCAAACACCCCACGACTCTCTCATTTCTTGCGAGTGGAGCATATGATGGAGAGGTAATATTGCTGCATGTCTTTCGCACTGCCTTTTCAGTTGAGCATGGTCTTCGTATGGCATTGACTGTTTCAATGCGATTTATTTTTTTAACAGATCAGATTCTGGGACTTACCCCAACGCCTCTGCAAAAAAACATTCCAAGCTCACGACGGTTATGTGCGGGGCTTGACATTCACACCAAGCGGAGAACAGCTGATTTCCTTAGGAGATGACAAAACCATAAAAACGTGGACCATGGGAGATGAACAGGAAGACCCAATCAATACAATCCTCAGCAAGGTATGTCGGGGATGTCTATTATTTAGTTCGTTACTGCTTTGAACTAAATATTTCTGTTATTTAACCTCGCTTTTATTGTATTTATGCAGACTATTGTTACTGGCATCAGCCATCAAAGGGGTGAGAATAGGTTTGTGACCTGTGGAGAAGTTTGCCAACTCTGGGAGCAAGACAGGAATGAACCAATCAAGTCCTATCAGTGGGGTGTTGACAGTTTGCATGATGTTTCATTTAATCAGATTGAATCCCATTTATTAGGTAATGAAGCATTCATTACAGAAGAAATTAATGAATAATACCTTGCTGTGCTCTTTCAAAACTTGTAATTCTAATAGTGTTTTTGTCTCTTTTATTATTCTGCTATGCATAGCTGCATGTGCAAGTGATCGTAGTGTTATCTTATATGATACAAGGGACACAGGACCTATACGTAAAGTTGTCATGAAGTTACGAGCCAATAGATTATGCTGGAATCCAATGGAAGCTTTTATCTTCACTGTTGCTAATGAAGATTACAAGTATGTGTGTGTTTTCTTGCATTTAAAAACAAAAACATAGTTACTGGTTTTTGAATTTTTAATATCAACGACTAATTAATTTCTATAATACAGTCTTTACACATTTGATGTTCGAAAAATGAGATCACCTATTAATGTACACATGGATCATGTCTCTGCTGTTGTGGATGTGGACTACTCACCCACAGGAAAGGAATTTGTAAGTGGCAGTTATGATAAAACTGTCAGAATATATGAATCCCACAAGGTATTTCAAGCTACATTACTCCATTTTTATTAAACATTCTGTCATGTGAATTTGATACTTTTACTGTTTCTTCTCTTCTCCAGGGTCACTCTCGTGATGTTTATCACACAAAACGTATGCAAAGACTTACTGTTGTTTCTTGGGCATTGGATAATAAGTACATAATGAGTGGATCTGATGAAATGAACATCAGAGTATGGAAGGCCCATTCAGCAGAAAAGCTGGGAGTGGTATGTTGCCTACAATTACACATAATTTACAAAATTATTTGACTTGCAGCGGGTTTTAATTTGCTTTATTTAATGTTTCAGCTGAAACCAAGAGAGAAAGCAGCTCTCAACTACCACCAAGCTTTGAGAACGAAGTTTGCTCAGCACCCTCAAATTAAACGGATTGCTAGACATCGTCATGTGCCTAAATACATATACAAGGCTCAACAGGAACATCAAACAGTGCGAGAAAAGGCTAAGCGCAAGTATGTTTTGTTCCTTCTCGTTTTCTTACAAGTTTTTTGTGCGTGAAGTTAAGTTAGTGTCTATGAATAATCTTAATTTTCATTCTGAAGAGCCTGGTATTTAATGTTTCCTTTCTTTGTTGCAGGGAAAGTAATCTACGCAAGCATTCCAAGAAAGGTGCTGTACCCTATGTTCCAGAACGCCATAAACATGTTGTTAGGGAACATGAATAGACAAGCTTTGATTTCTCAGATATTAAAGTCAGCACTTACGGTAAGTGTATGTGATTTATTTTTTTGTTTCACCAATTGTATATATTAGGAGACACTTGCTTAAGAGTGGCCTCTTGCTGTTTGTAAATATTTTGAAATTAAAAACATATAATATAAATCCCAGTGTATGAATTTATATTTTCATTTTCATATCCATTTAAAAAACACATCATCTCTTTTGTAACTGTAAAGGAAATAGGTTTAACACAATCCCTAAGCTACATTTAGTCCTGAGCAAAATACTGGAACTCCATGACCATGCAAAGTAAGGATTCCTGAATGCAAGTCGAAATCGTATGTAAGTTAACTAACACAAACCAGTAGAAGCTGCTTGGCTTTTGAAATATGCCTATGTTTGCTCGTCATTTTGCTGGTAGTCTTGTTGTTAGGAACATAATTTTGTACTTTCGACAATCTTGACACAGAATCAAAGGCATAAAACAATTCTAAGTTTTGGGTATATTTCACTGAGAACTGTACAGGGGCGTCTCGCAGACGGGGTGCGTGCGTGCGCGCACTGTGGCGGAGGAATGTGGAGCGTGCAAAAACTATTCTTGTTCAAAAACATGTTTCCAGACGCAAGTTCTTCACCCTCGAAAACCCCTGGATGTGAGGATTTGAGATCAAAACAATGATTTTAATTTTGGCCGCCTCTTTTTGGCGATTCCAGACACAGGACCACTGCGGCGGCGGATATTTTTATTGTTTTACTGTTGTTTAGCATGTGTATGAATTATCTTATGAGCATTAATATTGCAAGCAACTTTCACTTCGCGCTTGTGTGGTTCCTTTTAAATTAAAGCCACGAGTTAACATTTCCTTGTGATAATGAAAGAAAGTTGTTTCGGCGCAGAGATCATACTTAAGCGCCATCAGATGCAGATGTCACGTGACAACGGACTCGCCCCTCATTGGTTCGTGGGTGGCGCAGGCTGTCCGATACCAAAACCAGATCAGCCACGGTTTTGCCCTAAACGCGAAAGCAAAAAATGCGTTTAGCAAACCTGAAACACTGCTGCACGTCTGTTAAAAAGTCACATTTATGTGCACGATCCACATAACATGCCACACAGACTATCGATCCTATGCGCAGAAACAGGCACGGGCCTTCCCCTTCGTCCCGACTTCGCGGATGGCTACTGGTGGCGCCCCCATACGGGGCATAGGACGACCTACACAGCCGAACCGCTAAACGCGCTAATCTCAACTGGTGTCGCACCTCCGCCGCACACCGAATGTGAGCGCAGGAGCAAAGAAAGAAAGATCCTACAGGCAGCCGCTTCGTGTAGGGTAGGAGGCTCGCAGACATGCACAGCATTCAACTAGTTTAACTGGGTTTCAGACAGGACAGGTCTGAAACACTTCGAGTGTAGATGCAATGAACCAACTGTTTTATTTCTCACGGCACGGAACCCGATCGATCCAATAATGTAATTTTGCATCCAGTTGTTACAGTCAGGAGTGCAGTGGCGGGTCCAGTAAGATCTTGAAGGGGATCGACGTAGGACAAAGTACCTACTTTCAGGGGCTTTGCTGGCTTTGCCTACCTTCTAGGTGCAAGCGGCGCGCCCGCCCATCAGGGGGCGACGACCCCCCCCCCCCCCTCCCCCACTGTATCCGCGCCTGCAGAAGTGCCTTATTAGCCGCTTCTCGGACCCTCTCCACCGCCGTGTCCTGAACCTCCTTGTGGCTTATTTGCACTCTGAGCCTGAACAACCTGCCCTGCAGACGGCCTGTGAAGAAAGCTTTGGCGGCACAGTCGAGGAGGGAGGGGAAGGGAGTGGAAGGGAGCCTAGCCGCTTGTGAGACAACTGGTCCATCCACAAGAAGCGTGGCTGCCATCCACATCGCAACATCATGCCGCTCTCTTCCGACAGTGTTGTTTCAGGTTAGTCATTTCCGCCTAATAATTTACGCACTGACGTTAACAAAGCAATATTTATCATGGGCACACATTATGGGCCATTTAACTCGTCCTCTTGCTCGTCAAAATAATACACTCAGACTTGTTTATAAGCTGTCATATGACCTTTGACATTCGATAGCCTTCTCCGACGAGACAGCGTAGATTGATGCCCGCGGGAAGAGCTCTTCGCACCTTACTGTAACTTACTTCTTGTTATGAGTTCTATTTTCTCTTCAAACTAATCACAATCCGTCTATTTCTGCGGGATGATGCAACGGTGATAGTACTTATTATTTAGAAGTCGTGAGAGATAACTTTCTTAACTTTGACAGGTGGCATTCGATATGTTCGTATTCGGAAAGTGAAGGGTCATGTATCACCGCAATGGTAATGAATCGTGTTCACAACAGACAGAACACCAACCTAAGTTCAAAACTCATTTTTATTTGACCTCTTGGATCTCAGAATGAAGTCATTGCGAGTCATTGGGTACTCTGAAATGACGTCTTGCTGAGGCTTTTGCTCGGGCTTTTGCCTCATTTTTGACCTCACATGAGTGGGTTTTGTATTCTGTGTGGGGATTGGGGCGTTCTTGGTTGACTCTCACAATGTGTTTGTTGGTGTTATTTCAGCTCCGGGCCGCGCGCTCGCAGTCGGGGTTGGAGTCGTGGCTGCCGCGGGCGTGGCCGTGGTGCTGTCGAAGAGGCTGCGCCATGGGCTGCGCGCTGACCGCCCCCCTGCTGATGTCCAGTGGCGCCGTGTGGGCCGCCTGGACGAGCTGTATTGCTTCCCGCTCAAGTCGGGCAAGCCAGTAGCGGCGGATGCTCTGGAGGCGACCGAGACGGGACTTCGTCAGGGAGCTCTGCGTGACAGGTGACCCTCTTATATATTCCCATTATTTTTTTTCTCCGCCGAACTCCGTCTTTTAATTTTTATTGATAGGGCGTTTCAAAGACAGCCTGAAGCGCACGTAAGAACAGAACGTCTCCCACTGGTCAAGCGGGAGGGAGTTGGCGGGTAGTGTACCGTCCGGATAATTTTCCCTTCTCACCACTTGTCCGGCCAATGGAAGCCGTTTTGTTCTTCTTCCTTCCGCTCTCAGGTCGTCTTTGAAATACCGCATTGAAGCGGTGTGTATATTAACACGCAGCAGTTACGGGCCGTCCCTAAATTACATAAGATGGTGACGTTAAGAAAACGCTGCTATGCGGCGGCAAACTTATCCAATCATCACGCGTGCTTCGAAGTTGCCCCCCAGCAGAGTTTCCGTGACGTCATCATCTTACGTAATTTATGGACGGCCCCTTAGAGCGATCTTCTGGCTCGTCTTCTGGTTATTTCATCTCGGTCACCGTTAGAGGGAACGAGAGAAGCGGATAGACCGCTATCTTCCGGACCGCTAGTAAAGTTATTATTAGGGGTTGTCCGTAAATTACGTAAGACTCTTAGGAGGGGAGGTCTTCGCCCACCTTACGGTCCTATACCAAAAGCATGGTGAGGTTAGGTTATTCGCCTTACGAAAAAAAAGGTGGGGGGGGGGGCAAAAAGAGGCTAATTTTGTCTTACGTAATTTATGGACGACCCCTTACGTGTCGACAGGGTGTTCGTGGTGGTGGGTCGGGATGGTCGCTTCGTGTCGGGGCGCACGCACCCCCGCCTGCTGCTGGTCGCCGTCACCCCGCAGCCCGGTGCATCCTCATCCACCTCGTCGCACTCTGCCTGGGAGGTGTTCGAGTTCCGCTACCCGGACGCTGCCCCTCTCACCGTAGACCCTGCTGCCCTTAAGGATTCACCACGCAGGAAAATACGGTAAGACATGCGAAGAAAAATATTTTTAAAAACATAATTAATTACAGAACACCCGTTTTTTTTTAAGGGGAAAGTCACTTTTCTCTCTGATCTCGTTCCAACTATATAGGCTTGCTAGAGGAGATCTGAGACGAACTGCTCGAGCACACGAGCGCACGAAATGTGTTGTAGAAACAATATCCAAACGATATCGATGCGATGTTATCTGCATCAAGACGGTATCGAACCAACATCGGTTACTCCTGCCATCCATTTCTCAGTGGGCACCGGCTGCAAAAGATCACAATGTAGAGAAGATACAGCGGTTTAAAGTGTCAAAATTGACCATACGATCTCCACTGTTCACAGCGACAGCCGATTGGAGGCCCCTCTCTCACCTATTCTTGTCTATTAAGGTTCAGTGGTCTCACGATATCCACTACACTTGCCCCTTGCTCACTTTGGCCCACATCTGAAATTTTCAAATTTGCTTCAAATATGGAGAAAATCTCTTGCCCCATCTTGCTCCAACTCGATAAGCTGATACAGGAGACGAGCCGCTAGCACACACAAAAAACCAAAACCCAGATTCCTTGGCTTGGCAACTCAACCCACAACACCAAGGATGAAAAAATATTTTTGGAGATCATTTTGACACTTATTCCAAACTGATCACGAAGCAACTAAACGCATTTTTGAATAGGTCTCTAAATGTCCCCCAAAATAATTTTTTTACCCCTGGTTTCTGGATAAGGTTGTCGCGGAATTTGGGTTTTGGCTTTTCTGTGCTCTGCAGAAGCAATGGCGGTTTAAAATGGTTAACATACTCACATGCTTGCAGGGTGTGGAACTCCTCCATCTCGGCGGTGGACTGCGGGGACGAGGCCGCCGCCTGGATCCGGAAGGCTGTGGTGGAGCCGCAGCAGCACGGAGAGGCGACGGTCGAGGCGGACCTGCGGCTCATGTTCTACCCCGCGGAGCAGACCGACCGCGACGGGCCCGGCTCCAAGGAGACTCTGGTGAGTCATGACCTTTGACCCTCTAACTTTTATCTCTTTCGATGGACTTAAGTCGGGATAGAGTGGGCAGTGAGAGATGGCCCGTGCAGTAAATTGTGTATTGACCCCTGTCCCTCTCACTCAGGTGAGGCGTCCAATGTATCCTTATGTATCCCTACCATGCTTTAGAAAAAAAAGTTGACGATTCAGTATTGTAGGTCACACGATTTCTGGCACAACACGTATTGTACCGAGGATGAGGGGGGGCGGGGAAGGTACAATATTTGCCTACAATGCGATTGGGAAAATAATTGACAATACATTTGATTGTACTTTTTGTTGTGACTTTTTGTAGCAGTGTTTCTTGTCGTAATGTAAGGTGCTGACACCACTGAAGAGGAAAAAAAGAAACTTTGAGGGAGCCCTTCCCGAGAAAGCGGGGGGAAGTAACAACACCAGTTTCGGAACTTTTGAGGGTCATTTTGAGAGCTATACTAAAATGATCTCGGCACTCTAAAATGCATTTCTATATAACCCTCAAAATGAGCCCCAAAATTCAGAAAATGGTGTTACTTCCCTGCTGTTTCTAGGAAAGAAATTCCCCAAAACTTGTAAACATTTTTAACAGTGTGGGTCGGAGCCTTACTTAATTTATAGAGAGTTCTTCAATCCTGCGCCACTCGTCAATTATTATTAGCAGGGCTGTTTTGGGGGCCATACGGGGCCATACGCCGTATGGCCTTTAAAGCATTTTGGAGGCACCGTATGGCCT
>CABIKL010002245.1:0-13030 GCA_902196195.1 Aptinothrips rufus
CCACCAGTACCGATGTGGAAATGGTCAGTTATAGTCCTTTTTGTTTTGTCTTTTTCAACCCTCAATAGAAGATAAGAAAGGATGGAGGCAACTATGCTTTGGGCCTTCTTGTGACAGTGGCGGTGGCAATCCTCCTCTCCTTAGCATATTAGTCAACATCGGGCAGGTAACTATTATAAGTAGATCTTGGACTAACATAAAGAAGCATCTGGAAATTTTTCTTATGTTTACTTAATCATTGGTTTGTAGCCCATGGTCGATATCCTTCTCAACTGGCATAGTCAGTGGCTGGAGGAATGTAACCACATAACTCATCTTCATGGGCAGTGGATATTTGCTTTACTATCCTGTCTGGAGTTACCTCTGCATCCAGACACGTGCAGCACCATAAGATTTATCGCTCGAGTTTGTCAACGAATACGAGACTCAATGGTAAATAAATTTAAGTTGTCTGAGGTACAAAACCATATTTCTATTCATGGATAAATTCCACTTTTTTACACTCAATGTTTTTCTGCTTTGTGTTTCATAGTGTACATTTTTTCCAATTCCTAGGTTGATCCAGAAGCAAGTGAATTAGCAGCTGTAAATTTAATTATATGCCTTGTTGGTAGGTATTTTAGTCAAAGTGATCTTGCTGACTGAAATTTCATGAAACAATATTTTCTTAAACTGAAATGCAAATGAATTTTATTGAAATGAGACAACAGTGTGGAAGTGGACAAATCCTCTTATTTAACTCCTTTTCTAATAAAGTGGTACTCACACCATGTGATTACATTAATCTGGATACTTTATTGCACAACAATGCCAAACATTTTAAATTATTATGACTTTTGAATCAACGGACTCAACCTAAAGGAAACACCAAATGTAAATTCTATTTTTTGGGAGTACTTACTAGCGTACTCTGTGTGATAAAATTCATGTAGATGTTATGCCAAACAGCATCATGATTAAGAGTTTTTATTTTTTTTGGTAGTTTGACACACACTTAAAGCAATGGAAATGCTGAGAGGAGAAGAATGGAACATGTGGAAATTGTCCTTCTCACCTTCGTCCTTTCTTAGACAACCTCATGCACACATATATATATTTCTGTATTTATATATATAAAAATACGTAAAAATATATACTGGATTGTCTTTGGCCCTTCTAAGCGCTTCACAACGCGTGAAGTTTGAACTACGCGCGATTACGCAATTCAGAAACGAATATAGCGCGCTCTGTGTGTCATGGCTTCAAATTTCAGAGCAGAAACCTTAACAGAAGAGAGGGAGGGCGGAGGCTCACTTCAAAATCGAGATGCAAGATTAGTGAAAACAAATAAAGGTTATGTTATCATATCTTTTCTTGTTCGGGGCAACATAATTCTTTTGCCCGAAATGAGCAGTAGCTCTGCTTCGAAGGATGGGCCTGCGCCGAAGGTAATACTAGTGACTGTTTACTTAGAAACGATGACGAACTAAAACGATTGCGTTCTTTATGTAGCTTTAACACTGCTGTCATTAGCTCGTATACTGCACGTTAGCATAGCGTATTGCTGGTATACGATTAACTCCTTTCTTTAATATGTAACTTTCAATTTTTAATCTTAAAACATATATATTTTGTTACATTGTTTTCGTCTTTTCATGATTTAAGTTATAACATGACTATCATTAAAGCCACTAGATACACTCGTTTTTTGCTATCAATTCGCAGCAATTCAGCCTTATATTCTGATTCCTCTTTTACTGTTTATTCTTCACTCTTGTTTCTTTGTAAAGGTTGTCCATGGAAACTCTCTTTCCTCAGTCTTCTTTAAGAAACGTTTTGTTTTGTGAACGACTTGTTACTCTCAATTACCTATATCTTATTGGAAAGTTCAGTTAAGATGATTGTCATGCATCAAACTTGAAGTTGTGTATTATGACAATTTCCCTAATTTTACAGCGGTATCGAAGAGAAGAGGATGATAACAGTTCAGATTCAGATGACAGTTATGTACCGTATGTTCCTGTCAGGGAGAGAAAGAAACAACAGCTACTG
The DNA here is from genome assembly GCA_902196195.1 of Aptinothrips rufus. Lineage (NCBI taxonomy): Eukaryota > Metazoa > Arthropoda > Insecta > Thysanoptera > Thripidae > Aptinothrips > Aptinothrips rufus. The sequence continues at coordinate 2,032 of CABIKL010002245.1, forward strand.
AAATTGGGTAGACTGGGTCAGGTTTGTAATATTCTTTTTGCACTCTTGTAATGTGGTCATATTCTAAAATTTCAACAATAATTTTTCTTCTTTTATAGTTAAAAGATGAAGGAAAGGCAAAATCATCAAGTGAGAATGAGAATGAAAATGATGATGAAGATGGGCAAGTTTGGGGGAGGAAGTCAAATATTAGTCTACTTGATCAACATACTGAATTGAAGAAACTTGCTGAGGGTAAGTATATCTGGTTAACTGAAACATCAGTGCATTTTAGTTTGATTGGTTGTTTGGTATTTTATTTCTATCCTTCTATTTTTGAATAGCGAAAAAGGAGAGTGCCAGAGAAAAACAACAGAAGGAAGAGGAGCGCATTCTAGCCAGTGTTCAAGGAAACACGGCCCTTATGGGTGTTGCTGAACTCGCCAAGGGCATTCAATATGAAGATCCTATAAAAACAAGGTAAGATCCACAATATTTCATAATTTTTGACTCAAAGAAAAAGGGACTTAACATATCTGGAATATTGGTCATAGCAAGGTTTACATTGTACCATCATTTTGTGACTCAGGTGTAATTTTTCATTGAGTGAGATAGTAATTCTGGTTTGATTGCTAAGACAGTCGTGTCATCCTTCTATTTCTCTCAATCTTCATATCTCATGTGGAGCCTGTGTGAGATTTGCATATGTTGTTAATGATTCTGAATGCTCTTTTTCTGTAAGAATTGGTTATTGTTTTTAGTTTGGAAGAAAAGTGGTAAAGGTAACCGATTTTTATTCGTAAAATAATTGTAATGTAGCCACAACTGCTTGCCTGTTTCAAAATAATGCAGTTAGGTAAAATATTTTTTCAGATGTATGTTTTTTTTATTCAAACTGTGTGAAGTTACGTTGTGGACAGCTTGTGTTTGAGATTGGATGAAAAAAATAGCCTGATCACATGTCCTAAAACAAAGAAATCTAAGAATTAAATACAACTGTGATATGGAACAGTTCGATCATATCTGTTTATTTTTTAACAGTGTATTTATATTTTTTCGATTAACAATGATAGCATTTGTTGTCATTTGCAACCAAGATGGGAAAACCAATGATACCATCAAGGATAAAGATTAGAAATTAAAATATCACTTTAGTTCTCATTTTTCATGAATGCCTTTGTCACTAGCATGTAAGAAAGGTTCTGCGAACATAATTTCAGTTCTTTCTTTCAATTTCAAAAGGGCTTCATTTATTTATGTACTCCCTCTTTATCAACTCCCTCTTACCGATTTGTGATCATGTATTGTGGATTTGCAAAAGTAGAGGCAAGTCTCTCTTAGGCAACTCAAATACACAGGGTGCAAGGGAGGAACAAGGTTTACATTGACCCATCTTCTAAATTGTTCAGTGCTTTATTTCTCTCTTATTTGCTAGCTGCCGCTTCCTCTGCTCTCCCTCATTTTAGCACTTGTAGAAATTTCCTTTTCATCTTTGTTAGTTTCACTTTTAAGATTTATTTAGTGGGTCCTTTTGTGTATAGTGTTGAATTTGTGTCATAGCCAACTGTGGAATGAGATGGTTGCTATCTCGCCATAACCGGCCTCATGTTCTATAAATTTTCCCTGTCCAGTCTTTTTTTTTCCTGAACCATTAGCTGCCTCTAAAATATATTTTTGCGTGCACTCGGAAGCTGAGCAAAGACAGCTATAATATTTTCAGGGCCGGTAATGGTTTGGGAAGGATACACCAGGATATGGAAAACACGTGGAAAATCGCTCTGACTCGGGCAAGACAGCGGTCACCTCATTCAGCAGTTGGCTATGATACAAGTTCGAAACTTTCGACAGAGACAAAATCGACTGAGTAAGTCGTTCACTTACAACTTAAAGCAAAGTTGCTAGGAAAATTATGATTCTTTCTTTTCCATGATAAAATTTGAAGCAGGAAGACACCTTTTACTAGAAGAGAGAGAGAAATAATTTTGTGGATTCTGAGGAAACATGCGCCTATTCTTGGAAACAAAAAGACTGATGCAAATACATCGCATTTGAAAAAGATGGCATGGTATCAAATTGGATTGGAATATAATAGCATGGAAGAAGTACAAGAGCAGGTTGGTTGATACTCCTGTAGTCAGTCTGCTCTGATTTCTCATTTAGAGCATCTAACCAGCTACCCTTCTTCCAGGTAACTTCTAAACAGTTGTTGAAGCTATGGGAAAACATGAGAAGAAAATATAAGCCTGATATTCAAGCGAAATTGGCTCAGTGTCCTGACATTACGATGGAAGATGAAATTGATGTCATGTTGTCTGTTCTCAGTGAAGGCGACTATTCAAACATTGCTTTTAATGGGGATGGTTGGTACTATCTAATAATATTGCTTTTTTATTGTACCTATAAATATGAACCTAAAAATGGGGTCCTTTCTAAAAGTGTTACTTTTAATTGATAATTTGAGACTAGAGAAACTAGAAGGTCTCAAAGTTTTCACAATTCCTATCATCAATGCTGCACACCTTTATTATTGCGCTGCCCTCTGATGCTGCATTGCAACATCTTACTTTTGTAATCAAATGCAGTCACAGACGGTTACTTTAAATTATTACAAGGAAATGGAGCTGTATTTTTAGTCCAAAGTAATACATGTCTCAAAATGGATCTGAACTTCATGATCGTTATCCTTACAGGTTCTATTGAAGTTATATTAAATGAGTTGTCAGCAGACAATAGAAATTTGGTGATCGATGAGGATTCGGAGTATGTTGGTGGGCGAAATGAATACTGCAATGGAGTTAATACAAATGGGAGTCTTGACCAGCCGCAGTCTAATTCACAATTTAATATGTTTGGTATGTTCCCCCCATAAACTTCTTGTATTCCTCCTGTGTGCATAAATGTGTTCATGGAACGTTTTCTCCCTTAGATTCAGCTGTTACACAAAAAACCTGGGATCATCCACAGCTAAATCAGACAGAAAATTGTGAAACTCACATATCAACTACATCCGGAACATCACACAAGAGCCGTAAACTATCAAATCGACATTCTTATCAAGCTTCTCCAGATAGCCCAAAGAAGACATATTCGGACGAAATGCAAGAGTTAAGACTTGAATTGGCGAGGCAAGAAGTTCGGGAGCAGACAGCTAGAGCCCAGGAGGCTGAGTATCGAATGCAAGCTGCAAAAGAAGCTGTTCGAGGTGCTAAAGCTAAAGCAGATCTTGCTGAATTAGAGTTCAATCAAAAATTTAAACTTATGGAATCATAGCATACTTAATTTTATGTTTTTGTTCTTCAGTCTTATAAATTCTTTTCAATTTGTGCTTCATTTGTGGCAGCTTATGCTAATTGAGTTAATTTTATCAACATATTGAATAGTTTTTATCTTTATTTGCTGAAGTGGTTGCTGAACATCTTTCTGTTTCACTGGCCTGCCTCCAGTGACTTTATTTTTATGTAAGGTTAAGATGTCTGGAATGCTTTATTTGTACTGAGTTACTTGGTGTTGGGTGCTTCCCAACTTGAATTTTATGTTTGGAGAGCTGAGGTTGGTTTTTAAGTTGGAAACAATACATCTGCATAAATTTGCAAATTCATTATTCCTGTGATTGTAATCTGTTCAATCCTAACTCTTTGATTTAATCAACTTAATTTGTGACACTGGTCAAGATTGCCTCTGCCATTAGCTGCTCTTTTATGTAGTGAGGAAAAGTTAACCAATTCAGAAACTTAAAAATTTATTTCCTACAGGCTTAAAACTTGAATCAGGTGGATTAAGATAGGTAAAACAAATAAAATATCTCTGAAAATACTGTACAAAAGTGTGGTTAAAAGGAGGTGCTTAAAATCCCACCTGTGATCATCTAAAATGATTTCAGTATCTTTCCGCGAGATGAATGAGTTGTTGTTACTCATTTCTTGTGCCAATCATGACCAGTGTCTTATCTCTAGTCTTTCCGCTGTGTTAGATGGAAGTACTGTAACTGTACCGTTCATTTTGATTTTATCAACAAAACTTGTGAATTGACCAGTTCTACTATGCTTAACGAAAACACTCTTCCTGTTAAAAGTCTTTATTTTGAAATTGTTCACTTAATGCTACTTGAAATGTTGTTTTTAAGCTTGGTTATGCTCAATGCAGATCTGAAACAGTGAAAGGGATCCATTCATGTCCCTTAAATCAAGTTACAAGATATTTTAAGAAACAAAGGCCTCATTAGAGCTTGTATTGTCAGTGAATACTGGTTCTTTCTTTCTGTGATAATCTATAATGTTATTTTCGTCGTTTAGTTTTTTTTAATGGTTGACTATTTGAACTGAAATTTTATGCCATTAAGAGCAGTGTGTATTGCAGGGTTCTAAGTGAGAATTTCTTAGTGCCAAAATGTTTTGCAGACGTGTAGAATTTCTACACATGAGATCTTTCTTACACATCACAAAAGAAAAAACTTTTTTCTTGTTACTTTCTTTTGGGAATTAATGCTCAATTTGTGTTCCTCCCGTCTTTTGGAAATTCATTATTTATATCCTGTGATTTTAAGTGTTTAATATTGCGCAGATCGACACCTCTTATCTTCAACCGCTCAGCTGCAAAAAGTGACGCCCTGCTTCCTCCATGCCCCTTACCATCGAGTGAAAGGCAAGGAGAGGAGAGGGGTTGTAACGTCATATTTTGCAGCTGAGCGGTTGTAGACGGGGAGAATTGAGATGTTCATGTTTATTGTTTAAAGGTATGATTGCAAGCAAAATTTGTAGCCATATATGGAATGCTTGAATAAACATCTCTTAATTTCCCTTGATTTTGGTTTGTACAAGAGAAATAACTGTTTTGTTTCAAGTTTTATTAATGATGCTTTAACAGCTAGCAATTAAGATAAACTTAACAACATCATTTCTAATTTGGAAGTTCAACAATTATTTATCTCTTATCGTAATTGTGCTGTGCAACATCATTTGATAATGTATGTTATAAATCAATGATGAGTTTATTGTGAAGTTAACTATGTACTTAAAACAGAATTTAGATGGTTGGATAAAACGCTTATGACATGTAAAATTGAATTTTTTAACTTTGTAATAAAAAGAAAATGAGAATTCTGTTACACCTGGTGTCAAACTTTTTTTAATGAAAATTCTCCATTTTTAAATAGGGGAAACAAGAAACATTCTGATGTGTCATCTGACCTTGCTATGACTCTTTTCCACAGAAACTGAATGTTAGTTAGGTTGTGGGATTTCATACTCTTTAAGCTGTGACTTGTCAATTAATTTGAAATCTTTTTTTTTTTTCTAGCTGGACAGCTCCACGTCCGTTCCTCCGTATGTCTGAAAGACGGCATGAACGAGTACGAAAGAAGTTGCACATTCTAGTTGAAGGTGATGCTGTGCCTCCTCCATTGAAGCACTTTGAAGAGATGAAACTTCACCATGGTATTCTTAAGGGACTGGTTGCTAAAGGTATTACCCAACCAACACCTATCCAAGTTCAAGGCATTCCTAGCGTGTAAGTAACGAGAAACAGAATTTTCTTTCTGAGTGAAGAACATCTAAGTACAGTGTTCTTTGCATCCGCCGGTCAATTAAAAGACATATCAATTCCAACAGTTGATTGAAGATGAAGTTTCTTTTAACTTTGTCATTTCAGTACTTTGTGTCGTCTTGTTAAAATGCCTATCATACAGCCTTTAGTTGTTTGTGTCTCTTTTACTTTTCAGACTGTCGGGTAGGGATATGATTGGGATTGCTTTTACAGGAAGTGGAAAAACATTAGTTTTTGTACTTCCCCTTCTCATGTTCACAGTTGAACAGGAAACAAAAATGCCATTCATTCGTCATGAGGGGCCTTATGGTAAGCATCAGCTTAGTTCAACAATTTTTGTCATTCAAATACAACCTACTAATTGGCATTTGCTTTCAGGTCTCATAATTTGTCCGTCTAGAGAATTGGCGAAGCAGACACACGATATCATTGTCTACTATGCAAAGCAAATGCAACAGTGTGGTGCTCCAGAAATCCGATGCTGCCTCGCAATAGGTGGTGTACCCGTTTCGGAATCATTAGATGTCATCAACAGGTGTGTGTAATTTAGTTGTGTTAGCTCTATCTTGCCATTCCTTAATTGAATTTTTGTGGAAGGAAATCACATGTGAGACATTCTGTTATTTTCCAGAGGGGTCCACATCATGGTGGCCACACCAGGACGGCTTATGGATATGCTTGACAAAAAAATGGTTCGTTTGGATGTTTGTAGGTAAGTGTACTGTCATCAGAATTACATACAGTGTGAGAAACTCTTAGACTAGAGAATAGCTACGCAGTACTTCATCTACTTAAAAATATATGAATCATTTCATCAGAAAACGTTGATTGAGAGTTTTCGAGCTTATCCTGTATTTCCTATTGCGCTTGTGAAGGTACCTCTGTATGGATGAAGCCGACAGGATGATTGATATGGGATTCGAAGAAGATGTCAGAACAATCTTTTCCTTCTTTAAAGTGAGCGAGAGATTCATCTATATTCCTATTCTTTATTGTCATGATATAATATTCAAAGACAGGAAATCAATTCAGAAAGTTTTGGTGTAGGTCATTGATTGTTTCTCTTGTTTGTGTAGGGTCAGCGTCAAACTTTACTGTTTTCTGCCACTATGCCCAAAAAAATCCAGAACTTTGCCCGCTCAGCTCTGGTTAAACCTGTTACAATCAATGTTGGAAGGGCAGGTGCTGCATCTTTGAATGTAATCCAGGTATGTACTGTAATGCGTATCTGAGTTGATATGTGGAACGAAAGTGAATCAAACAAGATAATTAGTTTGAATTATTCTTGTTTCCAGGAAGTTGAATATGTGAAGCAAGAAGCAAAAGTTGTATATCTTCTTGAATGTCTTCAGAAGACTACTCCTCCTGTTTTAGTATTTGCAGAGAAAAAACAAGATGTTGATGCTATTCATGAATATCTCCTCTTAAAGGGTGTGGAGGCTGTTGCCATTCATGGTGGTAAAGGTAAGTCACTTCAAAAAGTGTTCAGGACATAAATGATTTGTTGCCTTTCTCCTTTTTTCAAAATTTTTTGTTGTTGTAAGATTCTTATTAGTTAATTATATGTTATGAGATGAGTTGATAAACCTGTTGTCATGTAGAGCTACTTTAATTTTGAAGTTATTCTGCGTAATGTTTTGTAAAGCCATTTGTTGCTTGTAAAATTTCACTTCAATCTAGTTATTCAAATTATAACATTCTTACAGATCAAGAGGAAAGATCACGATCAGTTGAAGCTTTCCGCAAGGGTGAGAAAGATGTTCTTGTTGCTACAGATGTAGCGTCCAAAGGACTTGACTTTGCTGATATTCAGCATGTCATTAACTATGATATGCCTGATGATGTTGAAAACTATGGTTAGTGACTCACAAGTAAAAATTAAACATAGTTTTGCAAAGCTTTTACACCTTTTTGTATTTTGAAATATCATTTTTTGAAGCACTGAACCATACAAATTCATACTAAATTGCTGTGGTATTTATCACTCCTTTTTCATGCTTGCAGTTCATCGCATTGGCCGAACAGGTCGTTCAGGGAAGACTGGACTTGCCACAACTTTCATAAACAAGGCTAATGATGAGTCGGTTTTACTTGATCTTAAACATCTTCTCATTGAGGCAAAACAGAAGGTTCCTCCCTTCCTCGCAGCTTTGCAGTCAGAAAATGAGAAATATCTTGATCTTGGCGGTATGTTCCATTTTATGATTCCTTTTTTGAATTGTTTAGGTCACTTGTACCTTGGCTTAAGCCCAGTAGGATAAACTCCAATCTATGTTTGTGTTTTTTTTCTTTATTAGATGAAAGAGGATGCAGTTACTGTGGCGGTCTTGGTCACAGAATCACTGAATGTCCCAAACTGGAAGCTATTCAGAGCAAGCAAGCATCAAATATTGGTCGTAGGGACTATCTGGCAAGCAATGCTGCCGATTGGTAAAACTTTGAAGAATTGGTAAGAAATAGTTATAGTTTATTTAGATACAAGTCGATTAACTCATTGCAACAATATTATCTTACAAGATGATCATGTTTTCAGCCACAGCCAAGTTGAACAGAAAGTTCTCAAGAGGTTGAGCGAGACCTTTTTTCCTCAGCTCCTCTACTGACACCATCAGCCGTCCATCTGCATCTTGGACATTTGAAAGAGACCTGAGAACAAAAGATATCATGTAAATGTAGAAACATTTCAACATTTTTTTTGGAGGTCATGCTCAGACTTTTATGAAATTCATTGAAATGCAATTGACGAGCAAGTAATGAACAAGTTACTATTACAGAGTCTGGAGCGAAGCATGGATTTAACTCTATTCGAATCTGTATTGAACAGCAGTTGACAGTAAAATTCGTTTGTATTTTTTTTTATTTTTTTTAAAGAATTATAAATTTTCAAGAAATTTATGTATTTATAGGACTTTTAACTTACTTGAGATTTTGAAGCAGATCATTGGTTCGGTTGGTCACTTCTTTCACAATTTGAATTTCAGTCATATCTTCTCTGGCTGCTAGCTGTACCAGCTGCAGTGCAATTTCTTTATGTGTTTTGGTCATTATCATACTTTCTGCAATTTACAAACAATTACCACATAAGCACACAATATTTGGGAGGAAAAAAAAGGATCACTTCTCATAATAGCTGTACCTTTGGCATGGGGAGCTACAGTGATTTCCCTTGCAGGAAGGTTGACAAGGACATCATACAAGTCAGTGCGGCAATCAATATTACTATCTCGAAATCCAGCAATGTAAAATTGGTTGGCCTGTTTGTTGCATATAAAAATAATAATAAAAAAAAATACAGAAATTATCTGATGCATAGTCATCAGTACAGTTATGTGTTGGATGAAAACTAAAATCATACCTTCAAAGATGCAATTTCTTCAGGAACCAAATCAACCCATGGAAATAAGTCATTTGCTTCTGGCCTGTGAGACATCAGTGCAGGAAAACTGCGAATCCACTGTGAATATGCAACTTATTAAACTTATGCCTTACTTTTCTGAAATAATGAATGCAAATTTCAAGTAAGGAACTAGACATACCCTTTGAAGTGCTTGGAGACTGTGGTGGTAAACAACAACTTTCTTCCTCAGCAATAATGCTGTGTAAATCAATATGATTTCTAGTCCAAACATATTAATTAGCTCTGAAATTCACAAAGGCACAATTCACATTATTTCCTTGTTTTGTGAATGTAATAAGAACAATGAAATACGATGTGTACCTTTCACCATTGTTTTACACTTTTGCAAGTCATTAGAAGAATCAAACTCTCTGGCAAGAAATGTTCCATTTTCTTCAGTAGTACATGAACCAATTGTTGCTACAGATAGGTAGAGGCGTAACATCAATGATGGATCACCTATAAATATAATTAATGTACAACTGCATTAAATTTAACATTGAAATTTGTTTTATCACTTCTATCTTACCAGTTTTGCAATATGTTTTACTAAAAAATCGAGTGAGCGTCTCATATTTCTCTGGGTTGAAGTCAAAAGTCCACAAGACTAGTGCAAACTGCTTTACCTGAAATGAAACATTTCAGATTTGTATTATAAAATGAATGTGTCTGCAAAGTGAATGTTTGAGGAAAATAAATTTTCTTTTAAAGGTAGAATGTATTGATTCCTTTTGCTTCTTTAGAAACAGATAATGGTTCACTACATACATAAAATATAAAAATTGACACAGTGTTCTCTCATTGCTTTATTTTACCTCAACTTGTCATTTAAGGTGGGTCTATTATTAGTCGCAACAGGCTTATTGCACTTGGAGACTCCCAGTCGCAAGAAGCCAATTACAAAGTTGGATTCAATTCAACTTTCTTGCAACTAAAACACGCTCCCTCAACTAGAATATATTATGCTTAAAAAATAGCAAACTGGGGGAATAAGTACCCAAGGGAGGTTGTCAGAGTCAAAGACTTCGGTGCATCCAATATAAAACCATTGTTTACTGAATCGTCCGTAGATAAAGGGTTGAGTGCCATTCCCTGTTCCTCCATCTCCACCACTTAAACAACATTTGCGCAGAGAAAGTGCACGCTGTTGTTCTGAAATGCTGGGGAAAGTCCATGCCCATAATACATCACCATTGGTGTCACGTTCTGAAAACGTATTCAAAGTTAGAAATCATAAGAAGACCACAGCTATAAAATTCCGCATCAGTATCATTATTTCGTTAATTCATAGAAGCAAATAGGACATGCATTAAAATTAGTAACTATAATTAGTTCGAGCCATTGACAGAATGTAAACAATAATATTGAGGAGGAACTGAAAGTGTTCAGCACTTGTCAGTCACATTGACATACCAATAATACTGCAAGATGACAATATTGTCATTTTACAAATAAAATGTTCAGAGTCTTTCTGAAGTTAAAGACTTTTCAACAGCAACACTAAACGAGCAAAACAGGCGTTTCTTGCGTAGCAGAAACTGGCACAAGATTCCGTTAAAAATCATACACGACACGAATATTTCTCATACAAATGAAGGCTTGAGGAATAAAAGAGTAAGAAATCACATTCACATTGACATTCCCAATCATCCGCATTTATTTGATCAGTTCGTAGTTGTCTGAGTTGTCTCTATACCTCTCCTGATTTGATGACCACGACACCACGCGACGACAAACGCAGAATCTTAACATTGCTCTCTGCAATCATACCACAACAATTGCAGAGAGAAATGATTCCGCTTCGCTCTGTCCAGTTCAAGCTTCAAGCTTTAGCCGCGTGATATCGTCGTCTGCTCTGTTGTGAGTGGCAGAAACGCTCTGATTGGCTGATTTCGTGTAGTGCGAGTGCGAGTGCGCTGTCGGAATCGCCTGTAGTGCGAGTGCGCTGTCGGAATCGTCGCGGACTCGGCGGCGGCGATTATTTTTACTTTTTTACTGTTGATAGCATGATCTTATGGGCATTAATGTCTAGCAAGTAACTTGCCCTTCCCACCATTGATTTTCCTTTTTAATTTAAAGCCA
>CABIKL010002246.1:0-13028 GCA_902196195.1 Aptinothrips rufus
CATTCACTCAAAGTTAAGTTTGGGGTCGCGAAAATGTTCATGGGCCATTTTGGGGTCGCGAAGTGATTTGGGTTGGGAACCGCTGCCGTAAGGCCACTTGAAGTCATCCATCTACCCTTGGATTTCAAGAGATCGTGTTAACCCGACAGGACAGCGGCCTGAGCAGGCAAAGGGCAAGGCGGGCAGGGCAAACGAGGGGGCAGGGCGGGCAGGAGGCAGGGCAGAGAAAGGTTCATAGAGGAAGGAAAAGCAGCGCAAAGCATGCTGGGATCTTCTCCTCGGCCGACCCACGCCGACCTAATACCTCCCATTGTCCCTGGGGCCAACGCGAACTGGGCCGAAACAAGGCCCCAGCATGCTTTGCGCAGCTAATACCTGTTCACCAACGTTAGTGCGGAGCAGGGCAAGGGAGGAGCAGCGCAGAGCGAGCAGCGGCAGGACAGCAGGCAGGGTACGGAGCAGGGCAGGGGGCAGGAAACAGGGAAGGGTAGGATCGGGTTACGGGGCAGGGCAGAGCGCAAGGGCAGGAGGCAAGGCAGGCAGGAGGCCAGACAGGGTCAGGGTGAGGGGGGCGCAGGCAGAGGCGCAAGGCAGGGGGCAGGGAGTGTGCCAATAACGACGCACGCCGCGTGCATTGTTTGAGAACAGAGGCGTCAAGTCTGAGGCAAGGCATGCAGTCTAAGCAAACGCAGGTCAGACTGGCGCGGCCAGCCGCGGTCTACTAAAGCAAGTCACCTTCCAATTCGCATGAGTTATGTAGGCCCGGGGTGGGGCCGATCGAGACAAGCAGACGGGTGGGGCGGATGGCAAGGAAAGGGCGAATCAGCGCAGGAGGAAGGCGAAGGGAAGTAAATGACACGGACATCAAAGTTGTCACGGTAATATTTTGGGCCATTCAGTGCGTACTAAATGTGGAGGGACAATTTTGTGCATTGCTAATCACTTCTGTGAGCATACATAACTATGCACAAAATTGTCCGTAGCTCATCACAGTTTTCTCCGAACTTTTTGCCAAAGTACTATTATGTGCCAGATTGTAGACAACTGTAGACTGAAACTATGGATAAAGAAGGTACATATGAACTTTGCTGCACAAATTTGACAGCGGGTGCGTTGAAAATGTCAATGTGGTCTGAGAGTGTACAGAGGAGGAAAAGTCGCTCCGCAGCGGGCGACCGGTGCGATGGCCATTGATAACGTTTCACGTTTCCATTCCAAGGCCATTAGCGCCTCGTCCCGCGCGCTGCTCCAAAACATACAGCGGACATGTCATCTCCTGCAGTGACGTGGCGTGGCGGAGCGTGGCGGGGCGTGGCAGAGCGTGGCGTGTCACGGCGCCTTGTCAGAGCGTGCTCTCCTAGAGCTTTCTTTCTCCCCGGCCGGTCACGTTCTGAAAACTTTTCAGGCTCGGAGAGGAGGATTTCCTCCATTAATTGCGCAGGCGAGAGCGCAATAAGTTTAACAGTGTCTCGCAGCACGCCTCGAGCTGCGGCCTGCGCTGCCTCGCTAAATCCCACATGGAATTTTTTTATTTCCATTTTCCGTCTGTATTTTGTTTTTTTCACTATGGCTAGTATGTCTCTAGAGTGGAAAGGGTATTCCTACAGTGGACACCCCGTCTTCTGCAGTGGAGAAAGAACATGCACAGTGGAAGTATTATTCCATAGTGGAAGAAGAACGTCCACAGTGAAAATAGTTCTTCATAGTGGAAAAAGAAGGTCCATAATGAAACAGTTTTTTCTGTACTGAAAATAAATAAATATTACCTTAACAGAACAGACTTTTAGGCCTTAGCGCCTGCAAAGTTGAAAGTAGGCAACACAGCACTCCTACAATGCCCTAAAACGTTGCCTACCTTCGAAGAGCGCGTGCGCGCGCGACTGGGCGGGGAACTAAGCAATTCTTGCGATAAAGTGCTACCTTTATAAGTTAGTTTTCTTTCCATATGCGTCCTTTTCATCTTACTTAGCTTACTAAATTCACTGCTGATAATAGCTTCTGTTGCCAAAAATTGTTCTCCATTCATTTTTGTCAATAGACATACCATGCGAATTCTCGACGATTATCATTTACATGCAAAACTATCCATGCGGGTTCTATTTTCCATGTGGATTAATTATCCATGTTGAAAATTTTCTGTACGCGTTTTGATTGTCAATGTTGAAATAAATCCATAACAAATTTAAAAACCTTATGGAAAAGCGTTCCAAATCCCAGACGGGTAATATTTTCAATTTTTCCATAATGAAAAACCAAATCCATGCATTTAAACTTTTCATAACTGATTTCTGTACGAAATTTAAAGGTGGGATCCCAGACCACAATTGAGTATTTCACAATATCTATCGCGCCAAGGTCTAGCAGAGTTATTAATAATTTTATTCGCACGGTACTAACATTTTGTTCAGGACAATTTAAACATATATGCGTGGCTATATGTGCAATTTTGCTCCAAGTCCACTGGTGGGCTGGAGGTCTAGCCGAGGGTCTAGCAATTCGCCATGCAAGCAGTCCGAGAGCCGAACACAAGGCCCCTCCAGGACTACTCCAGCCGCGCCAAATTGAAATAAAATGTCCGGGGTGCCAGTGTCGGAGGGCATGCACCTCGATCACCGGGCAGAACCCATCACGCTCCGGCGAGGCAGGCACTGCGAGGCGGGGCCAGGCCCGGCCCGGCCCGGCGGGGTGAACGCCTTCATACCGAGTGTCCCATTGGCACAAGCACCGGCACGCCCCAATCTCACATGCTGACCAGGGTGGAAGGGCCGCACAGCATGGCACAAAGCAAACAGCAATCTGGTCGTAACGTTTATCTCTATGCCTGCGTAGAGCGTGTTTGGGGTAGCTGAAATATTGAGAACGGACTAGTTGTATGGTGGGTTACTGAATTATTGAGTACCCAAATCTTCTGAGACGGGCGACGCTAGACTTAGAAAGAAGTAGGCTTGTAATGAGAACACCGAATTAAAGCATGACGGCGCTTTCTCACGGGGTACAGGAGTGAGTCGGCTCGATGCGAGGTGGACACAGCACTCCAGGCTGGACGGCTGCGCCATTAATTGACAAGCCCACGCGTCTAAAGCACCCTACCCCCCAATCCACCCCCCCATCCACCCCCGGACTCCCGACGCACGGCCGGGATTGGTGGAAACGAAGAGAACCGCAGGAGAAACTGGTGTTCATGTGATCGGTTTGGAGAAACAAATCACCCAGGGGAGCACCGAACCAGCCCTCCCTCTACGAGCCTGTTTCACAAGCATGGGTGTCTCTAAATTGGTGAGGCATGCATCGCCAACTCTTCGTGGTTTAGCTCGTCCTGTCCTTCCATCCCTACCTGTCGAGCACGTGGCGTAAGTACTAGCTTCGTATGAAATCCAATCAAGCAGCACGCCGGCTCAGCGTGTCACAATGCCCCCCCTCCCCCGCCCCCTCCCTTTTCTCTCTCCTTTTTAAGAGGGTGAGAAAGCTGTCGAATGCACCTGCTTGGCCGTGGCCGTCACAGCGGGAGGTACCAGAGAGGGAGGGGGCGCGGAGAGAGAGAGAGAGAGAGAGAGAGAGAGAGAGAGAGAGAGAGAGAGAGAGACTATCTTCTGCATTGACGAACCTCAAGTCGACATGTTCAAATCCAAACCTCGTAACTTATCTTTTCGGTACCCGCCCGAAACTACGTAAATTTTGGATCCGTTCCAAACCTCGTAAGTGTACAGGATTTCCTATCTATTTACGTGGCTTGGAACCGGGTTGCGAATGTACCGTGATTTCGGACTGGCTCCCAAAAGATACGAGGTTTGGATTTGGACACGTCGAAGTTCTGAAGGACACCTTAGGACCACACAAATCGATTTTTAAACTTAACAAAAGTCAATTTAGTAATTCGAAGATTTCGCCCATTTCAAACGCAATGCGCTCAACAATACTTAACTCGCTAATTTCTTGGAAATGTCTGCGGTAGGTAAGACACGGGGGAGAATATTAAGACCTACCATTGTAAACCCCCCCCCCCCCTCCCCCCCACCTCTCCTAGGCTCCAACCGCGAGGAGGGGAATGTGTCAACCAGCCTTGGCTCCGACCCCAGGTGGGACGCCTACCAGACGGGCCCACCTTCGGGGATGCACCCCTGTTTGGGCCCTCGAGTGCGCGCAGCAGCGCTAGATATTAAACACTCGGCCCCGTTCAGTCGCCTTGCCTTCCGGGAACCGTCAGCAGCATCGATGTAAGATACGGGTAGCAGCCAGGCACATAAAATGTTTAGCATCGCGATGTCGCGGGCGTGGCGAGGCGTGGCGTGGCCCAGGCAGCGTGGCGACCGACACAGCGATAACAAAAGCGAAGAGCATAACTTTGACTTGATGTCGAGCCCTGCTCTGCTCTACCGGGCCACCCCACCACGCCGAGGCTGTAAACGTGGGGACACATTTCTTCTCTCCGCCCTCATTCATACCCCTCCCCCCCCCCCCCCCCCCCCTCCCTCCGCTTCTCCTCGGGCCCAAACGAGGTAGATGAGGTAGCGGCGGAGGAGACCCGCGCGGTATCAGGAGCTGCGCTTGGTGCAGAAGACATAGTTCAACCTCGAAGCATACACCGTAAAAAAAAAAAAGAATATCAGTTTGGAGAGCCTTTTCCGAGAAGAGGGAAAAAATGGCCCCGCAAACCCCCAAAACTGGAGTACTTCTTTCCCGTTTCGCGAGAAGGCCTCCCAGAAACTGGCATTATTTTTAACACTACATCATACATGCTTTTTCTTCAGGTTCTGTGTCGACTTCTTCCTCGATAACAGTGGACGGTTGGATGTAGCATGACAGCCAGAGGAGAGAGTCGTGTTTGACGCAAACGACGCGAGCTGCGTCTTTTGGCCAAACAAACAAGTGTCACGCATGTCACGATAACAAATGTGCGTATGGCATCCATTGTGCGCGAGGACGGCGCCCGATGAAAGACCACGAGGGATCAGACACTGCCAGAAAAAAAAAAAAAAAAAAAAAAAAAAAAAAAAAAAAAAAAACCCTATGCATTCTATTTGCGATTATCTTTGGACAACCCTGTGGAGTAGGCTACAGCAGCGCGGCCTCGAAATGCAATTCGCCTGATCGGTGGGCCTACTTGAATGTTGGCTAACGAGCGAGAGAAATTTCCCCTCCCCAAAGTCTTCTCTTAACATCCCACTGCCACTGCCATCCAGTCCGACTAGTGTCGTCCATCTTAGCGAATCCTCAGTACAGCAGATGGCTCAACTGGGCCATCCGGGAAAAGACGACTCATGCCTTGAGAGGGTCGTTAAAACGGGATCACGGGGACCGGGCAATCGTCATTATCATTAGGATCGGCCGCGTGCGGTACACTGCAAACTTAAAAGTGGGACAGTCATGGCATCACCCAGAGCGCGACAAAATATATCACGCATTTCCCTGTGTGTCACACAAATGTCACGCATTTTGTAGTGACATCGTTGTGACTCACACGTTTGGAGCCGCATATGTTATTCTTGTCGGGCCGGTACAGTGTGGCACCGATGTCACACATTAGGTAATGCGCATGGCGTTGACGTCACATACCAGATTATGCACGACATTTGTTTCACACACAACGAAATGCATGACACTTGTGTCACATACCAACAAATGCAATACAGATATGCCCGAAACTAGGAAGTGCTTGACACTGTGTCTCGTCACAAACTAGGAGATGAATGACTGTCATACGTTTGATTTTCAAGTGCGTCCAAATACATACGAAAATCAATGGAAACCGTACAAAAGCATTTATTCTAATTTTGTCATGTTTGTGAAAACTGTGAAAACCCGTAGTTTTATTTTTGTTTGGAACTATAGTAGTACTGCACGAAAGATATCTTCCCGGAGAGCGGCAATTCTCTCAGTGGTGTGCCCTGCATAGATCTCGTCTCAAGATCATAGAACCTCTTCAGGAAAAAGATAGAAACATTAGTAATACTTTGAATGAATTTGTAAGTGCGTTTCCCGCATGACGAAGGAGGAGCCGTCGATGCGAATTTAAAGCTGGAGATGAAATAACTCAATCGCCACATTGCATCGCAATGGGCAATTTCAAAGAAAAAGGGCGCAAGTGGGGTCCGGGGGAGGGGGAGAACACAGACCTACCTTGAAAGATGCTTTTGATAAAGTAATCAAGGAAAGAACACAATCAGGCACAGATTCCATCGATATAAATCAAATACCAACAACCTAAGTCTAAGGAGCTTTCCCAGTACCGTCAAGACTTTCACTGCTATAAAAAGAGATGCCAACCCTCGGTACCTAACGTTTCTAGGAAAAAAAATATCACCGAGATGCCATTTCTTTCTGAGCTAGGCCACACTGATCAAGAGAGAGGGTCGGGGGGACCTGAGTCTTTCGATCACCGAGAAACACGCACAACAAAGGCTCTGCAAACAGTTCGTACCCTCCGTCACATACTAAGGAAGCGTTAACCAAACAGACACGTTGTCTTCCTGCGGCGAAGGACTGGGGCGAGAAGTTAAAGCGTGTTTGTCGGTGTATCTCGTCTCGGGATGGCACACAATGCCTTTTCCGCTTACCATGACGGTGGGTTGTATAAAAACACGAAGCATGGCGAGTAGCGAGCGATAATAAGAATGCGGAGCTAGAAGGGGAATGTCGCAATGGAAGAATGGAATCTTGTTTATACCTCAGACCGACGACGCTCAGATTAAATGTGTCAAGGTAAATTTGGAAGAAAAGAAACGTGAATGCATAAGATTAAATGCATCAAGGTAAATTTGGAAGAAAAGAAGCGTACAGGAACTTCTGACTCAAAGAGCTCATTCTTTTCTCAAACTCGTCCTCTTAATTTCTCGTGCACAGTGCGGACTGTTACATATTTTGCGGTGGATCACCGGAGGAGAGAGCCAAACCAAGAGGCACAAGGTTCTCATTCTCAAAAAGTAAATAATGTCAGCTCCCTGGTGCAGTCAGCAAACAACAGAAACTCGAGGTTGGTATTTATTCCACACATCGCAATTGAGTCTACCTCGGATGCGTCACTATAGATGTGCGAACACGTTCGAAATCGAAAGAAAAAGGAAATGGGTTTGATTGGTTCGAAATCGAACTACTCGAGAAATTTTTCAAGTGGGAGTCGTAGATTCAACAAAAGTGGCGTATGCACAAGTGTCGGCTTTCGCTTGTTTAAGCGACAGCGCGTTTGCCGCCTAAGAAAGAGATGAACAATACAAGACGCCTTTTAGATTTCGACCAGAACGGATCTGTTTCTATTCCCCTCTTTTTCTCTTCTTCTTTCCAAAGATTTCTGACTGAAAAGTAAATAATCAAATACAGAACAATAATTCAAAATATTCGTGCATCTCTATGCGCCATCCATTCCAAAAAGTCAGTCTCGGGTTTATTATAACACCAAACTTCCGGCTGATCAACGCCAAGCCATTAAATCTAATCAAAAAGTCGACGAATATAGTGGATCTGCCTGGGGACTGAACTGAGATAGTTTCCACGCTCGCCAAACAAATCCGCTCGTGCGGCGGGGCTTTGCTCCAGTCTGTGCCACATATTGCATGTGCACTGCTTTGTGTCGCGCGTACAACACGGATGCGGCGTGGCGTGACAGTGTGTGGGTATGACGGGGCAGGACGCGGTGCGCGGCGCGCCGGGCCAGATGGAGGGAGGAAGAGGAGGGAAGGAAGGGAGACGCGGCGCAAACCTTGACAGGACGAGTCCTATTGTCCGGCCGCGCACAGGCAGTACCATGCGCCCTCGTCCCACACACAAATACACATTTTACTCTTTTAACCTAACCATTTTCACCCCCAAAATCGTTACCCCTTTACGGTATTTCTCGCTTTCGCCTGATTAAAATACTCTCGATCTCTTACAGCTATCTGCCTAAAGTAAAGAGGCTCCGCAATGACACAGCGAGATCTACGGATTGCTAAAACTTCGGAACAATCTACCAAGAAGACCCCGCAGCCTTCAACCCTTTCCCTCCCTCTCTTTTTTTCTCCCTCTCACACCCACGCAGACTAAATGTCTAGGTCTAGGTCACACACATGTTATACTTGTCATCGTTAAATTTGATGGCCAGCCTCATTGCGTGTGACAAGCAGTCAGCTAATAGTTTTTACATAAAGTGCCGCTTGCGACGCTTCTTGAAGGCTGTTCCGCGCCTCTCGACCTAACAGGCACGTCATTAGGGGGGGGAGGGGGGATAGGGGTGACCACCCACCTCCCCTTTAGTCGGCGCCGGCAGTGCCTTCAAAGTAGGCAATTGCCTGAATGAAGGCAATATCCGAACAATCGCCCTCCCTTTCTCGTATGCCTGTTCGGTGCCTACGACCTACCTAGCCTGTGCGATGCGTCCGAACGTCAACGTAAAGGGGTCTTAAGAAAGGGGCAGTGTAAGTTACAATGAGCGCTGTGGGGAAATCAGCAACACCACACGCTGCTCTGCTACCAGCGTTCAACAATGGCCCCATGACCGATGACGTGGAGATACAAGAGAACAAAAAACACCAAAATCTGTCTATTTTGGTGCAGCCTAACCCAAAAATGAGAAGTTTAAATGTACTGTGGTGGTTCAAGATCAACTCCCGCTCCGTGTCGCTCCCCTAATCAATGAGGCACCGTTCTTCTGTAGAGCACCGTTTTATTGCACCAAGCACTCTAGATGGTCACGTCCGGACCCGCCCGTGGCTCGCATGCAAGTGGCCTCCCGCTCGCGTGGTTCCCTCGGTTCCTAGACTACCCCTCAACTATAGCACTGTGCCCCTGGGAGGAGCCGCCCGCTCGACACAGTACAGTACTCAGTACAGTCACGCGTGCAAGTGTGTGTGCACCACGGTGAGTAACACCACAGTACGTTTTCTTTCAAAACTCATGTGTACAGTTTCCAAACCAATGACAGACAATCCCTGCGTAACGCCGCAATAAGCAAGATATCCATGCCGAGAAGTCGCGTGAAAGGCGATGTTTGATTATGATATGGAAATTTTCATACGTTTGGAAAAAATTTCTCAAGAGACCTTCTTGAGAATGTTTCAGAGCTGTTAACGTGTTTGGGCCATTTCGAAACATTTCTCAAAATGGTCTCAAAAAATATATCATCTCATTTTCGTTTTCTCGCTGGATTGACCCTATCTCTGAGATTTGGTATGTCCGAGAGAGAGAGAGAGAGAGAGAGAGAGAGAGAGCGAGACAGAGAGAGAGAGGGGGAGAGAGGGAGAGAGAGAGAGAGAGAGAGAGAGAGAGCATTCCTCTGACCTGTGGTATCCGAAAGAGTCTCAGCAGGTTGGCCACTTGGATGGAGGTCACACTGGAGGCGGCGCCAACCACCCCGGAGATCACCTTCCGCACGGTCTTATTGCACTGGTACTCAGCGTCATCGATGTTGCTGATGGAGCCTAGAACAAAAGGAAAACGGCTGTGAGATGTGGTGCGGAACACTAACTGGTGCGTGGGTGGCTGTTTGGATGGATCGCCCCCGCTTTTAAAACAAGCACAAGCAAAGCAAAACAAAACAACAAGAAAGAAAAAATAAATGAAAATAAAATAAAAAGGAACAACTACCATCCCTTCGACCGTACCACAGAAATCATGGCAAATGATTTGCCTGGCCTGACAGGGCTTCTAAAGGACGGTTTCTTGTTCTTGCGGGGTATGGCTCGTGTGCGGTATACACAGTGTGTAATGGAAGGGCGGTTCAACGCACCTTCAGAACGGAACATAAACTACAATTATGTCTTACGCAAATTATTGACCAGGACGAACTGTTGTTTTCACAGGGGTTTTTTCGGGCAGCGAAAAAACAGTGGCAGTCTTCCTCGTTTTCGCCACCCCTTTTCCTTTCACTTTTTTCCCCGTTGCGTGCTCGGGAGGCTGGTGTAATTAGAGAACTGGAGCACAACCCGATGTGTAGCAGGCAGAACTGAGATATGCGACACTGAAATTCGAGACGCTCCAGAGACAAACTCGAGACGAACTCCTGCCTGCCCTTTTCACGCTTTTTCAGGTGAGGAAACCGCATCAGCCGTTTGTGCACGCGAAACTTCGTTACCTGTAGCGCGCAGTTCCAGTTTCAAAGAGGGAAAAGTTTCGAAAGGCGTGTCTAATTAATTTGTGCAGGGATATACATCAGCACCGATTACAAGAAAAAGAGAGCATTATCCAAACGAAAACGATGGGGAAAAATGCGATACAAAGAGACTGCTGAAGGCCACGCTTTAGCTCCCAATGAGAAATGGTATGGTCCATTCGATATCGATACGACGTCGTTTCGACGACAACCACGATCACCATTTCTCACTGGGCTACAGCTTGTGGGTCGACACGGCATCAAGAGGCGCACTTCGGTTCCGTGTCATCTAATTGTATTTATTCTCCCTTTTATCACGATACAAGTCGATTTGGTGGCGGAGATAACGCGCAAAAAGCGTGCCTCCAAGAAATCTAGTAAGATGGAGCCGGATGGAGCGTATGCCACGCCACGAGAGGGAGAGGTACGGTACACTTTGAACAACCCGCCCCGGCCGTGCAGCACAGGGAACATGTTCTCTGCGATCGTAGCCACCGCTGGGTTAGGGCGTTGCGCTAGGGAGCACTCCAACCAGAGAGGCGTTTATTTCGCATCATCCTGCATTTGTGTGCATATTGAAACACTCGCCATATCCATTACGATGTTTTAATACCATGAAGCAATTTTTATGAACTTTTTTGACACTGATAATTGAAGGCGAGTTTGGATACGGAGTTAAAATACATACATCGAGACGAGAACGTATGGTTTAACCCTCCTTTCTTTACTTAACATACAAAAAACACTGCGTGGGCCTAACAAGGAGTACATGCCGCCTCCATCAGTCACTTAACCAGGTTTTAACCAAATTTTGCAATCCAATGATGAAACTGTCTGATGAAAAATAAGCGATGTTTGTGTCGTCATGAATATTGACGAACATTTTCATCATTATAAAGTCGAGTACCAGTGCAGTCTTGAGCTCTGGTTGATATCTTTCTTCCAGTTGACGAAAACTGTCATCAATCTGACAACCACTTTCACCAAGTGGACGAAATGAAAGTTTCACCGCTAATTTTTTCGTTGTGGCAAATACTTCAAACAGAGCAGAGCTGAAACCTTTACCCGCTTCTATGCTCACTTCGACTTTCAACGGCTTCGAACGCAGCGAAAGCGAGCTCCGCCACTCGTTCAGCTTAGTATATTTGCATGAGCATGCACCAACGCTCCCGAGAGTCAAGGACCCGAAGATTCAATAACGCTTCCGACTAAAATATCACAAGCAGATCAACTTCACCCTCTCGACACTCACACATTCCTTGGTACTATCTGCACAGCTGCAGCCATATCCGCGCTCCCAATAATGTCTTCTACCTGAGGTTTAATCGCTGTGCCTGGGCGTGGCGCAGCGAAGTGGAGAAGGCTGCTTCACGTATCCATCGAGCCGACTGGAAATCCAGCGATACAAATGTCGCCTTTCATTCCAGTAGGCGGCGCTCGATGCGTCGCGCCCCGACCGGCCGCCGAAAAGTTAGAAATGAGTAAGAGGGTTGCACAAACTGCGAACAACTTGTATCGGGCGCACAAGTCATTGAAGGTGGCTCATCACTCGAGCGCTTTCGTGAATGACGTGGTTCGGCCACGGTTTCAAATGGCAGCAGCGAGAATGTATTCTAGGGCATTTGATTCTTTCTCCCTTTCTTAGCATTACTGGGTTTTTCAATAACCGCTTTTACATTTTGTCTGGACATTGTCTGAATTCCCGAAAGTGAAGAACAAGAAGAAACAGAACCGTCCAGATATCAGAAACCTCAGGCCTCCGGTTTGGCTGAAACCGGTGACAACATTCCGCGTGTTTTGAACGCGTAACGGTGAAAGGTTTCTTCTTGTTATTTTAATTTTAGGAGATATTTCATTTGTTCTTCATTTTTACAGAAACATGGAAACAAACGAAGTCACATCTACTGAAAGTTTACCCGTACAAGATGTTCTTGAGCTAAGGTTCACAGCCACTGATCGCGCGTCAGGGAATCAGGAACCCAGCCGCGCGAACAAGTTGATTCGATCTTAGGAACCAGGTGTGGGACAATATAAACAGCCATGGCCCTCGGCGGAGCGAGCCGCGGGGTGATACTGCATCAACTGAACACCGCGATGGGACGACACATGAGGGACAACAAGAGAGGAGGGCGACGCGAGGCCCTCGCGGGCAGGTCGGCTCGGCGCCTTGCAGGCCGTGATGGGCACCGGGCGGGTCGAGCGAACTCCCTCCGTCTCATTCAGCCTGGCCGCAGCGCTCTGCCCCACTGCATCCGACTCAACCCGACCCGCCCGTTGTTCATCACTGGCTGGAGGCTGTCAGCCGAACAAAGCGAGGCTCGGCCAGGTGGTCTCTGTGTGTATAAGAATCCGCCCTTCAAACACCAGGCCTCGAGGGGACCCACCTGCCTCGCGTTTATTATTCTCGTGCCGCAGCGCTTCTGGGACATATGTTATTGCGGCAAGCGGGCGAGGGCAGTTTCACCCAGAAAAACATGTTCTTGATTTTTCGTGTACTTGACGATTTAAAGTATATTCTCTTGAATCAAGAACATTTCATGTTCATTCCAAGTGCAATACTTCATTCAAGCGACGTGTACTTAAAGACGTCAAGCGCAGTGCTTGACTCAAGAACACGGTTTTCTGGGTGTTTTAAACTCTCATCTCAAATTTTGATATGACCTTGACGTGTCATGTGGATTCAGTGGATCCAGTTTAAGAAAACGTTCTACATACCGTATGTAAGAAATTCGTGAGGAGACTGCGCGCTGGCAGACAGAAAGAGGGAGAGTGAGGGGAGAGGGAGACTTGATGCCGAGCCGGTGAACTCGATGCAGCAGCGAGCAGCTAAAGGGTTGACGCCTCTGTTCGCCGTGACTATGACAGCTCTCTACCTTACAATCTTCGCCCGGCGGGCAACAGGTGTAACAGTCTCTGATCCCGCAATACTTCGGGGGCAAGAATTCGGCGAACGGTGACCCCATACACA
>CABIKL010002247.1:0-13027 GCA_902196195.1 Aptinothrips rufus
ACAATATTCCAAAAAATTTCACGTTTCCTCGCAATTTTACCAACTTAACTGTAAATTTGTTGAAATGTTTGGAATATTGTGGAATATTTGGAATATTGTGAATATTTGGAATATTGTGGAATATTTGGAATATCTGGAATATTT
Organism: Aptinothrips rufus; assembly: GCA_902196195.1. NCBI lineage: Eukaryota > Metazoa > Arthropoda > Insecta > Thysanoptera > Thripidae > Aptinothrips > Aptinothrips rufus. The sequence goes on from CABIKL010002247.1 coordinate 145, forward strand.
CGGAATATTTTGGAATATTTCGGGCCAAGTACATGGAATATCGAAGTGCTCGACCCTTGCCAGAACCTCTTTTACAACATTACTGCAACTATAAACTTGAACCGTACTTCGTATGTACAAAACTGGTAGTGTAGTGTACAATACTGTGCAAATCAAGTTGAATAGACTGGAAAACTTTAAGGCACCTGTACAATAAGTTAGCTTCTGCAGAATCACCAGAACGTCTTTTGAAAACATAAGTTAATGTCAATATAATCTGCTCTGGTGCCCACGGCGTAATTATAACGTACGAAACCGCTCAAGTAGTGTACAATACTGTACAAATCAAACTGAGTAGATTAGACAATATTTAGAGTATTGTACATGAAATTGGTTACTGTAACGCTCGGAAAAACGTCAAGATACAGTCACAAAATCAACACTTTTTTTGCGTGTGCAAAACTGATGTTTTTTTAAGTGTACACATTTTTTTAATAGCTGTACAATACTGTACATTACGTGTATAAAACTGTACAATAACTTTTGTATGTGTTCAGAGAAGTGCGACTACAAGTTGACGTATCTAAAGAAGTGGAAGGTGCAGTTAAGGCAAACAAAGAGTCTGCGCACATTCAAAATTGAGTTACTTACACAAGACGAGTAATACTGTAAGATATACAAAATACTATGGCTGCAGGCGGCAAATTGAAGCAATATGATGGCAGCGGTGTAAGTCCGGCGACCTGGCCCGGCACTCAGCTCATAGACGTATTCTCGGTCCCTGGAACACGACACAGACAAACATAAGGAGAAATGCCGCACAGAGAAGGCATATGATATTAAATAAAGTGAGTGTATGAAAATATTAATCAGCTAACACTCAGCTTGGATCGTGTGCCCTAGCGGGATGGAGAGTTTGTGATGGTCCAGGTTGGTAAGACGTCCTCGGGTATTGTCGGAGGCCGCATACAGGCATACATGCTTTACACATATGCCGCAGGATCAGCGGATGACGTCAGAGACCACGCGCCGCTTCAACTCCTGCCTGGGATCCCCAGCAAGTGGAGGACCCGGTCGCTGCGGGGGTCCCAGGAGCCGAGGCGAGGGCGCCGACCGGCGCCGACAAGCACCGCGTCACAGGCAGTGTTGTAACACACTATAAGTAAGTGTGAGCGGATGCAGTGGGCCGCAGTTCTCTCAGCCCGAGTCGCGGGCCGCCGCGGGGTGCTGTATGTCTCCAAATTGGTGTTGGTGCCATCTTCTGGACTTTTCCGTGGCTTGGCCACCGTGGGACCGAGATTGGGGTAGCTCCCCTCCCCCCGCCCCTCGGATGGTATGTAAGCTATAGATTGAGCTCGGGAGGGGCTCATTCGATCATTCGCTCTTTCAGTCAGGCAGAAGCTTGCTGCCCGCGCCAGCTCCTGTTCTCTCTATCAGTAGGTTTCTGCGCAGGACATTGAATGGAAGAGGTGGTAAATGTGTCTGTTGTTCTTAGCGTCGCTACGACCCATGCAGTGGTTCAGGACGTGCGCGGTGGTTGCATCAACTGTTTGACACCGGCGGCGAAGACGGCTCCGCTGGGGGTCTTGGCGCTGTCCCCTGACATAGCCATTGGGTGGCAGGACTCCTAGCCTGGCCCGATGAATGAATCTCCCACGGCGATTTTGGGAAACCGTAAAAGCAAACGTTGAAGCAGCGTGGTCACCCTTAATTTGAAGCACACAATGCTTCAATTTGAGGCAGATAGTTCGCACCGTTGCCACACGCAGCGCTGATCTGCTTCAATTTGAAGCAGCGGTTGTTCCAAATTCACGTGTGTCCAGCTGTCCAGCTGGTTCAACGTTTGAAGCAGGGCTGCTTCAATTACGGCTTCCCAAAACCACCTCGAGTCGCAGAACCTCGTGTACTTGCCGCTGGCCAGGAAGTGGTTGGAGACGTGGTCCTGGCTGGCTGGAGGCGACGAACACCTTGCCTTGGTCTGTCCTGCCGGCGAGGGTGCGCAGATGGTAGTGCTGGACTCCGCCGCGTAGCTTCGAGTGCAGCTGGCGGCTGGCCGTCCTTCCCGTCCAACTGTAGTCGCTCGGCCGAGCAGCGCACGGACACAGAGAGCTCATGTTCCAACCGAAGCCGTTGATCTTGTTTCCCAAACGACGAGAGGAGTTGGGAGCCGCTGACCAGATAGAGGCGAACGAGTTGGACAGTGTTGCATGCGGTGCCCCCGACGGGCCCAGTCCATCATCTCCTGAGCTGCCCTCCTCACGCCCTCGTCATCCACCTGGGCAGGCACGGCACGTGAGGAGCTTGACGGCGTGAGTGTCGGCTCCCGTCCCACGTCCTCCACGTCCCCGCGCGGTAGATGTTGGCGCCGTCTGGTACAGCGGGATGTACGCGCTGCCTGTGGTAGGGACGTGCAGGGGGCCTTCGAGTCTCCTCAGCTCGGCCTCCAGCCTCGGACCCGAGCGATGAGCAATGTGAAGGTCACCTGAGGGAGGACGAAAGTTCAAACCGGCTTGATGCTTCTGCCACTCCGTCATGTTTAATTTTGCGCCCCATAGTATCTTCGACCCGCTATTCTGATCACCGATCGGTGCCCTTCGGCCCATACAGACAGCTTAAAAAGACATTTGTTGCCGGCAATGTTGGTGCATGACCGAGATAAAAGGTCTTTATCAAGATCCCTAAAACGATTTTTTTTTAATCCAACACCTTTTTTTCTGAAAAGACAACTTTTCTAATAAAGACTAACACAATCATATTGAAATCTGATTTTGCTTCATAGGAATGATCATCACAGGATGAATTCACAAAACAAAACTTGAATGAAAAAGACATTTATTTAAAAATAAATAAAATCAAGTTTTTTAATACATGTAATTAAAAATTCGAAAGGAAGTGTGCATATTCACATTCGTAAGGTTCAATGACAGAATTTAAATTTCGACATCTATTTCGGCTTCTGTTTCCTCGATTATGATCTGTAACAAAAAAACCTAAATAAATAAATGCGTAACTGTCATACAACACTCAACCATCATGAGGAGTGATACTCTCAAAGACTGCAGGGGAGGGGGTCTGGGGTACGACGAAGTCCTCATTCGCCTCTTCCTGCTTCACTTCCTCGTCATCGGAAAACTGCAACAAATAAATGTAGGAAAACTATTTCAAGAGTATGTCATCGTGCTGACAAAAAATACTACCAGAGAGCGTGGCACCAAATAGTGCCACCCCGGCGGGGGGATGGTGGTGAAGGGGCGCGGCGAGGTGGGCAATAAACTTTCGTCAGCCGCCAGCTGCGGATAGAGGGGCCGTCCCTGAAAAGAATAACAAATTACATAAGTGCATACTGCAAGATACACACTCAATGTGAAAAGAAACTTACTTTGTGCGCCTCGCACAATGCTGCGTTACTTGATTTATTGTATCTAAGGTTACATCTATGGTAACAAAGTCGTTTAGCTATAGGTAATATTGTATCTTTTTTTCTTTTTTTTTTCTTTTAGAAATTATTCAACTGTTGGTGATGGTGATAGCATGGAACAGTGCAGAACACACTAATGGCAGAGAGGTTATAACCTTTAAGGAAATGTTAGAATCATAATCTTTATTCAACAATATTGCTGCAGTCAGTTTCTTCTACACATCCAAGGGCTTCACAACCAAACATCACGGGATCAAAAGTAAGACAGCACGATCAAATAACAAAAGTAGCAAGAATACAGGGTATATGTTGATACAATTTACAATTTGCAATTTACAATTTTTTATAATTAATGTCCCAAATGCTTCCGTTTGATAGGGTTCTCTTTCAATTCTCTGTCAATAGATTTATTTCATGTTTTAGCGTCATGTTTACACAGAGACTTGTTTTGTGATATACACTGCGACAGTGACTGGCCTGCTTTCTTGGCTTTGCCCAAGTGGGATCTGCAGGCTGCTTAACTGCATCAGAGCTATTGAATGACGTTGATCAACGGCCAGTTGATGATTACAAACTTCTGCCACCCAAATAAGTTGTCCCTCGTCCCAATGAAGAGAAATTCACCGGAATGTTTCCAACCCCCCCCCCCCCCTCCCCCCTCCAAGCACATTCAAAATCCGCTTCATTTGCACAGCGGCAGTGATATAAGCGCAGAGTGATAGGAGTCTGCGCCTTTAAGTCACAGGACCTGAATCTTTTCCAAAGGAATGCAAAGCGGATGACAAAGAGCTGGATCTATATTCACTGTAATTCTTCACAAACTTTCTCAATGCAGGTACATAAACTGCACTTCTCTTTTCCATTCTGTTCTTCGAATCACTAGCAATATTCAAAAGTTCATTGTACGTTTTTAACATGTCCTGTTTATTGCAGGGTCTACCAATATTTTCATTGTTATGATCAGTATTATTTTCCACAATTTCAAGGGACTCATGATAATTCTCGACAAATTTCTTCAGAGTGTTCAGCATAACATGAAGTGAAAAGGAAATGGTTACATCAGTGATTGTAAATTGAGCCCATGGCACGAACACTCATCAAGGCATATCACGTTCCCTCACAGTAAAGGCGAGAGACCAAGGGCAAGTTTGGCAAACCTCTCAATCACTTTTTCTATGGACACTTGGACGTCTTTGTAACATAAGACACAACGTAAGAGCAAGGCCATTAAGTCGCCTCTCGCCCATCGTTGAGCTCAGTCAGTCTTTCAAGCGACGAACGGCGACGCGCTGGGCGCGCTGTTCCCCCTGCCTGCTCCCCGTTTCCTTCGCTCCGGAACGGAACTGTGCGCGCTGTTTAAAAATGTTCGGGTTGGCTGCACCTCAGAAGCTCTGGAACTCTAATAAATCCTCAGAATCATCCAAAGTACCACTCTTCCACTCTTTTTGACCTGGTGAACAAGGAATGTAATTAGTGTTCAAATTTAGAACTGGAACCATTCAGTAAACATGTTTGCAAAGCTACAAAGGAGATGTCAACTTGTGACCAAATAAGCATTAACATCATTCATCAACATTATTTAAGATGTCTCATAGTCGTTGAAGGAAAAAGCTGAGCAAAGTTCTAGAGTAGCATTAGAAAATTGCTCCATAGCACTGACCATAAATGAAAAGATATTAAGAGCACACGAGAAGAAGAGCGACAGAATTTGGCAAAGCCAGAGAAAAGCAATGAGCATCCCCCCTCCCCCTGTATTCGCTCATGGGACCAGCAGACTTGTTCTGACCACCCTAGTGTGAAAAACGAGCTTAACACCAATAATCTGTCTCCACCTCCATTTATTCGTTCTCGCCAATTACCATAGTATAAACAAAAATGAAAGTTTGTTTTAAAAACTGTAATGGTTGCAACAAACAAACCATTTATAATATGCTGCTCATAGCTGACCGTACAGTTCAAGTAAGTTGGACTAAAAAAAAAATTCTCTACAGGTACAATAAAAAAATAATGCCAAATTTATTGCACAAGAAAGAACGAAATTCAAACTAAAGACTTCAGCAAAGATCTTCAGTTTTAACACAGTATGGTTGGAAAACAAATAATGAAAGTACACTGACGTGGTCCATTGCATAAGAACCCATTTTTAATAAATAGACTCGGTCTCATCTTTGCAGTCTTCAGCTGATGAAGTTTCGAATTCGTCATCGCTTCCCCACACCGAAAATACTTTTTTTTACTCGTTCTTTACCCCGCGCGCCTGCCCCGGCCCCATTCTTTGCGAAACGAGTACTATTTTGGGTGTGCTGTGGTCGGGGACTGGCTGGATTGACAACGATTACTTAGTAAAAGAACACTACATGATAACCGTAACTGGAGGGTCCAAGAGAGAGGTGCGTAGCAGCTGGCTATCACACACGAACTGACGGCCGTTCGGCACCGGCACCGTCCAGCCCAGCTCGCCTCCCGTGGCGCTTGACAGCGCCTCCGGTGGCGAGCGGGCGAACTAAACTCCAGTGCAGCCACTACACCCCCCCAGCATTTATTTCCAAAAAAATATAAACAATACAAACATAATAATACTTCAACAATCCGGCTGCATCGGATGCAGGTGTCGTACAAAACAAACAAAACATAATCAGGGAAGTCCATCCGATGTCTACTTTTGACAACCTTCCTAAGGTGACTCGCGATAGCGCGCTGGCCTCCTGACGGCCCGAGTCGGGTGGATGACGACGCTCCTTACTACGGGTCTGTCCTCGCCCTCGCTGCTGTCTTCGGAGCTGGAGTCCACCTCGCTGTCCTCCGCGAACAGGCGACGACGCGGGCTTCCGGTTCTGCCAGCTCCGGGGGTGGCGCCGGATTGCTCCGGGCCTCCCTCCCGTGCAGCCTGCCTCCTGGCCTTACGCTTCTCGCGATGCCGGACTTCCGCGGGCGATCGCATGTAGGACACGCCCTCCTCCCGCAGCCGAGCCTTCTCCGCCTTACGGCGGTCCCTGCGGCTCCGTGTCCGGGCCCGCGCTTCCTGGGGCTCTTCAGTGCTTGGCTGCGCGGCGGGCGGACCTCGCGGCCGGCCTCGCTCCGCGCCTGCAGGTGGCCCGGAGGCGGGCCGGCTCCTGGACTCAGACCTGGAGGTCCTCGGGGCGGGCTGCGCCCTGCTGGTTGGCGCCGAGGAGGGTGGGCCTCGCGGCCTGCCCCTTCCTCCCTCGCTGCGCTGCGGCGGGGCGTGGCGGGCTCCCACATCGCTCTACCTCGTCCGCCCAGCTTTCGTCTTCCATAAGTTCCAGGGGCGGGTCCTCCTCTTCCTCCTCCGTCAACTGGGACGACAGGGTGACCTCCACCCTCAGCGGCGACCTGGGCCTAGCCAGAGAGGTCCTCGCCGTCCAGCACGCCGACGTCCTGCGGCGTCTGCTGCTGCCGAAGTTGATGTTCTTGATCATAGTCCCGATTGACGCCCGTCAGAAGTTCCCCCACACCCAGAAAACTGTGTTCTTGTCCCAAGAACATTTCATTGATTACAAGTGCATTTTACACTTGAAAGTTTCAAGTGCACTTTGCACTCGTTTCAAGAACAAGAATGTTTTGATAGGGTATACCGTCGATTTATCCCAATTGTACTTGACTTAAACCCAAAATGCACTTCACTTGAGAAATATAGCATTGGCGCGAGTATTAATTTGACCTGATCCAGAGTATATGATGGGCCTGGTAAACCGTGGTGACGATGACAGAACAAAGCGTTCTTATCAACCTGCCACTTATAACAAGACCATGGACTTGAGATTTTCAAGTGCACATTTGGTTTTGAATTCACCTTCCAAAGCACTTGCTTGAAGTCCACAGCGGTCTTTCTTGGAGCGCTTTCCGGTAATACTGCAGTGACGTCATGGTCCACGAGCATAAAGTCGAAGTGAAAAAGTGGAGGTACGGTTTTATTTCTCACCTCAAACGACAACTATACGACCCAAGGTTGCATCCAATGTCTGGGGGGTTGTCCATAAATTAGGTAAAGCTCTTTGGGGGAAGGGGGTGCCGAAAGCATGGGGAAGTTAGGTTATTCGCTTAACGGGTTGAGGGACAGCAGCTTCGAAAAGAGGCCAATTTTGACCTACGTAATTTATGAACGATCCCTAGGTGAGGCGCTGGACCTCTAATTATTGCAATTCTGACCCCTTTGAGTTCACATTTTATAATTGATTTCATGTGATCAATGAGACCCTCCCTGTGTGCGCTGATGATTCTTAAGGATATCCCTCATTTTTATACTCTGAAGTTTGTTAAATAGACCAACTTGTCTACTTAAAATATGTGGTGCAATGGATGCGAGGATATGTAACTTGTAAAATGCAATCAGCAATAAAAACATTCTCCAACTTGTGACTTGAATTTTTTTTAATATCGTTTTTACTAAACAGTGTTACAGATCATGTATGAGGCTGTTTGAGCGGGTACCGGAAATGTGACTAAAAACAGAGCAAACCTCATGAACATTCTGTCTGGTCATTGTGAATTGTTTAACTGAATATGTGTTCAGAAAAACTTTGTCCTTTGAAGGACACAAAATTATCAAACAACAATGCTTAATTTTACTAGAACATAGTAAAGTATAAAGTTGATAACGAAATAATGTTAAGATAAATAATACCTTAGTTGAGTGCAGCAGCACACATACAATTTAAGCAAAACTAAATTTTGCTTGAAATTTTTTTTGTTTAATGTTGAAGAATAGCAACGTAGGATTCTAAGCTATACCACAACATTACCACAGAAATGGCTCACAATAAATGTTTTACGGACACAACTCCTTTCCCATCAAAAGCTGTACGTTTCCAAAGTGGAGTATAGTAGATCAGATCTTTATGGTAAAGACACAGCCATTCATCCGTCTCTTCAACCTCATAAGCACAAGTATGCTGTCTATAATGAACAGTCTTCAGGACATTGACTACGAGTAGAACGGAATCACTTAAAACAATTATGTGGACAATTTTTCCAAAAGTACGGAGAATATCACCCACACGCACCACAAGAATCATTTTCTGTTGATAAAGAGTGCCATAAATTTCAGCACTGTTGACACAAGTCACCTCAGAATTGGTGTCAAGAGGAAACACATCAACAAATAAGTTAAAACAATCTAGAGACTGCGGAATTACATTTCTTACATTCACCATTTTTAAACATCTAATATTGTCAATCCTCATAAGGCGATCACAAAGGTACAACTGGTACTTGATGGCAACAGAAAAGGGCAAATCCACTCTAGAATTAGAAGCTCTAGCGTACATTGTACCCCTCCTATGGAACCTCTCGCACATCAGAGCTGAGAAGAGAATTAACGGACCAAGTGATATTAACAGCATGGAATAATGTAAAATAAAATGATGTTTGGGTTTCAAATTACCAAAATACTTTAAATACAGCTCATGATGTTCTTTTACAAGGGTTTCTAAATATTTGTCAACACCATGTTCAAAAAAAGGGCATGTCAGAATTTCGACAATTTCTCTCAAAATGAGATACAGATCCCACACTGGATTGCCCTCAGGTATTAGGTCCCCAATAATTTCCCCTAGATATCGAACAAGACACAGCATTTCAGAGGCTGACATTTTAATACCAGACGTACTCAAACGATCATAAGTAAGATGGGATGTTGAAGGTTTATTGCAATTCTCACCTGGCCCATAATCAAATCCTTCAATCCTTTCACAAAGAGTTTCAATGTCAAAGTAATTCCTAATTCCTACAAAATACCATAATATAGAAGAAATATCATAGCGTACAAGTCCTTCAAAAACATCATGAAAAATATCACAGTACGAGTTAGTTATGCAATGATAACTAGGCACCCTATTCCAAACACAATACTCCTTAACACCTGTCTCAAATTAATTATTTAAAGCCACATCAATGGTATAATTATCTTCGTTCCTAAGTCTATTGATTGGCACAGGATTACACTGGTGCTCTGTTTCGCAGCGATGTAATTTACAAATGCGACAGAAGTTATTTCCCCTGAACCCTTCAATGAATCCATAGATACCATTATTACCTAAATTGTCACCAATAATAAGAGAAAGGCAAAAATACACTTGCGCGTCATGATTATCTGCAGTAGTTACTTTGATACCCTCTTCCTCAAGAAAGGTAAGCTCAGCAATAGCTGGAGAAAAAGCAGCGTCATTGCCAAATTTTTTACGACACTTTTTTTTAAACATTGAGACTAAAAACATGTTGTCAAGTTGTGACACCATTTCAGGAGGAAGACATGGCAAATGGGCATACAGCCCACCTAAAGCATGGTCCCCAGCATGGGCACCCAAAGCCATATCCGGCTCATAATCATCATACTCTAAGTTTAGAGGCAAAACAAATTTATGTCCAAAAGAAGAACGCAAATCTTTCCAGAGCTGACCCTGCCCAAAATTTGACATTTTAGATTCATCACAATCAAGTTTACGCAAATACACTGTTATTTTTTCAAAAATGCTAGGAAGTTCCAAAAAAGACTTTAACACTTTCCTTAGTGGGATGAACTAGCCATAAACTGGAGCTCTCACTAACTGTACACTCCCCTCACAATCTCTCTCATGCTTATCAACAGTCCCCATCTGAAAAGGCTCAGGTTTGATGAAACCTCCAGCTTCCTCCAAATTGGCAAACCTCTTATGTTTCTGTGTTCATAAATTCAAATAAATCTGAAAAAACATTACACATATGTTCTACAGTCTGCAGTTCTTTTGCAAAATCATCCGCATCACTATGGCACTTAGATACAAGATTTAAGACATTTTCCTTTAGAGCCGTTACTGAACTAGCGATTAAATCACTAGTACTATCAATGACTGTTCCAACAATTTTTCTATTTGCACAAGGTATAGAATTTAACTGGGCAACATACATTTGAACATTTGAGTACAAGCTAGCAACAAACTCTTCCAGATTGCAGGCAGGTATCTGTGGTTCTTCCAAGTGAGGCTCTTCACGTACATTATCATCAATATCCATTCCAAGATCTCCAGCATCATCAAGACCAACATTCAGAGGAACAACTACATGGTCAAGATCATTTTCTACCTGCACTTCATCATGATTAACATGGTCTCTGTTAAGATGGTTCGCAAACAAATTTATCCCACTACAAATGTTTCCACAGCCAGGCTGCTTACACTGGAATCGACCATTTAATAAAGTAGAATGAAAGAATCTCAAATGTGATAATAGCTCTTGCACACAAGGGAACCCCTTAGGGCAGAAAACACACCAGTGCATGATTGTTATAAATTAATGTAATCAGTTCCAATATCAAAGTGTACAGGCGACTGTAGAATAAAACACACCTAAAAATTGGGTAGACACTTAACCAAAAAATACTTTACAAACATTCTAGAAACCACAGCATTATAATGTGTGGAATTAACAATAATCATACATGTCTTAACAAGCCCTACAACAGATAGGAAACAATTTTAGAAAAAAATCTATGTTTATGAACATAAGAACATTGAATAACTAAACTTTATACTGGAAACAGTAATCATATACTCTAACATGCACTAAAGTAATAAAACATCACATGTAACCCCCTTACTTTTTCTTATAAGCGTTTATCCATGTGTATGGAATGCCAGCCTTAGAGTCCCACTCAGTCTCGAAACCGTAGACAGCCCTCTGAAGACAAACCCATATGTGGCTGCTTTTCGCAGGCTTTGCAGCATGCAGGGAATGGAAGCACTTGAAGAACAGTTCTAAAGCCTCCAAGACCCCGTCCACTTTCCACAGTAGATTGGCCACTGACACACAAACAGCCTTGATGTCTGTAGTTGTGGGACCAACAAGGACGATGATTGGCTGTCCTCCTCCAAGTGAACCAGCCAGGGCCTCTCTCTTTTCCCTCACTGTGCTCCTGATGTTGTTCGAAGCCTGCAACATAGAACTTAGTTGGTCAAAACAGTCCAAAGAAAATTGAGAATTTTTGCTTTACTCCTTTATCTGTCCATTGGCCCGTTTGGCTTGTTCTGCATGCATAATAAATTACAATCCTTGACTTCCGAAGAGGGAGCGGGGCCAGTGGGTCTTGTCACAATTCACGATGAGGGACAGTGGTGTGTAATGACGTACTTTTCGGTACAAAGAATAAATCTGGGGGATTATGACAGGGTCGGCGTCGTTTGTCCTAACCTTCATTACTCCTAGACATATATTTATGCTATTTTTGTATTATTTGCGATCCATTAAAAGTACATCTACCCAGTCAGCAGAAAGTAGTCCTGGGACATCCTAGGACTAGTCCTGCAACAAGTTCCGAAAGGGATGTCCTGAATGTTGCTACTATATACATCCTCAGGACGTACTTGTGGGTGATGTCCATCCCGAGATATGCGAGACACATCCAACTAGGGTGCAGTTCCGACTAACTCGTCCCCGACATGAACTGGTAAGGACTAGTGCGTGATAGGAGGTTCCTTGTACATGTACATGCTTAGTGCAGTGAGGATAAGTATGTTTCAGATGACACGTGTTTGTAACATCCCTAGTAGCACGTCTTTCTTGAAGTTGGTGCTTAGGACATACCAGGTGGAACTAAGAGCTTTGTTCTGGAGACGAACACACCTGGGATGTCCCGGGGATGTTACTGGTAGAACTAGTCCCTACAGGGACGACTAAAGAGCTCATTTGCACATGCTTGGTGCTGTGATGCTTAGTATGTCTCAGATGACACCTATCCGTGCCACCTGACTAGGGCATTGGTCATGCAGGTGGTGCTTAGGACATACCAGGTGGAACAAAGAGGTGTGTTCTGGAGAAGGACACACCTGGGATGTCCTGGGGATATCACTGGCCGAAGTAGTCCCCACGAGGACGACCGGGGAGCCCCTTTGGACACACCCAGTGATGGCCCCCGACCCTATGATGGCCCCTTCCCTTTCCAACCCCTTCAGACACAAAGTGCGGCTAAATTTGAAAACCCCGTTTTTTCGCACCGTTGGACGGGCTTTTCACAAACCCGAGTGGCAAGGCTAAACCGTAGTAGCGTCGAGCGAGTCTCGCACTGCGAAGGAACCTTTCGCTCGGACGTCGGCGGCCGGTGCTCGCACGGGACTGTCGGTGAAACAAGTCAGAGGCTGCGAGGCGATCTCGCAACCTGGGTTCGGTCAACCACCGCTCCCCAGGATCGAGTCGCCATCGATGACCGAAAGCAGTACGAATGTCGGCTTGCGAGACGCGACACGCTAAGCCTTCGCCTGGCGGAGATCACTCGATGACTCTCACCCGCAGCTTGCTCAAGCTTCGCCGGCCGATGCTCGCACGGGCGTCGCGTGCGCTTTCGCATGGCTTTCGGTCAGCGAGACCGTGGCGATACCAACTCCCGAGGAAAAAAAGAAAAGAAAGGGGAGAGGGACATATGCGCCTGCCTAGAACTGAACCAGGGCCCGGGCTGCCAAGTGACTCCGAGAGCGCGAACGCTGCCCCGTGAGCCACACC
>CABIKL010002248.1:0-13027 GCA_902196195.1 Aptinothrips rufus
TGTAGTGCACGCTTCTATTCGAGGTACAAGTCAGGCATGCTGCTGTTATCGTCTAGTCATGTTAACTCTCCCGGTTGCCACTTATTTTACCTGCATTATTTTTTATCTGCACCCCAGCTAAAGGGAAGGGTAGGCAAGCCCGCGAGGCTCAGATGCGTAACAGACAAGCCTACCGCCCAGGGGCTCTGTAGCGCCTGTCAAGGGAAGGGTAGGCAAGCCCGCAAGGCTCAGATGCGTAACAGACAAGCCTACCGCCCAGGCGCTCTGTAGCGCCTGTCAAGGGAAGGGTAGGCAAGCCCGCGAGGCTCAGATGCGTAACAGACAAGCCTACCGCCCAGGCGCTCTGTAGCGCCTGTCAAGGGAAGGGTGGGCAAGCCCGCGAGGCTCAGATGCGTAACAGACAAGCCTACCTCCCAGGGGTCTTGTAGGGCTTGGTAACATCCCACGTATCACACACAGATCCCGCGAATATTTTTCGTTTCATCCATGTTCGGGTATGAACATTCAGCGATTCGGAAACGGCGGAGTCCGCGATTGAAGGACCCAGAACACAGCAGGACAGTAGGAACAGTAGGAAAAAAGAAACGAAAACGCGGACATAAGTCATTCCCAAGCTATCTGTTGATCAGTTCTTGCTATAATAGACACAAGAAAGTGCCATTTTCAAATTGACCACTATATAATTGATCACATCTGCCAGTGTACTTTTCTCTGTCTACATATGCAAGGACAAGGAGCAAGGAGGGGATTTCCGAACTGCACGCCCTCGGTGTGGGCGTGTCTCCAAGTGGAGTGTACCAGATGACGTCATCACTCTGTTCCCTGACGGTGAAGCGAGCGGAGGAAGAGGGTTTCCTTGCCCCGCTGAGCTGCGCCGCGGTATTCTCACCGTTATCGAGCTGGACAACGTGGAACAGAACCCTTCCAGTTCGACATCGGTCTGTCCTCCAGGTCCTCCAGGTGCCGACGGTAGACTGTGAAGGGAAGCAACGTCCCTAACCTACAAGGATGTCGTCTCAAACAGGACCGATGTACCACCCCAACCAGAGAGCTACGCCACGGTGAGGCCTACCAGTACCAGCATCCACCTGTATCCAAGCCACGAGTTGCAACAGTGGAAGGTATGATACCCACAGCACTGCAAAAGTCAATCCCTCGTTTTAAAGGAAAAATCCTTTCAATTCTTGAAGGTTTGTGGAACCCCTCAATTTGAAAGATGTTTATTGGATTTTTTCCTTTAAACGCGCGTTGGAACGGCGACGCAGACGGCAGTTTGAGATGGAGGCGACCTTCGATTTCAAGGGTTCCACAAACCTTCAATGAAACCTCAAAATAATGCGCTTGGGTTTTGCAGTGAGGGACGAGCGACGCACGTGAAAGGTGCTGGCTTGACTACGTCGCACAAATGTTCCGCGAACAAGGTGCTGAGTTTGAAATCATTATGGACTTGTCATTTGCTGCACATCATGCTACTAGATTCGCTGAGCACTCCGCCATACTGCCTTGTGTTAACACTCTGCTGCCACTGCTTGATGAATCCTCCTCCTCGCCCCCTATGGTGAAACACGGAATGGATATCGCTACGAAAATCACGAGTATGGTTAATCCTTCGCAGGCTCCCAAATTTTGTGCTGACCAAGTAATATATACTGTAGCAAAACTCATTCAGTTCAGTTGGCCAGTACCGAGGGGGCTGCCACTCTGGTAGTTCGGTGTAAACGAAATCCGTAATACATGGTAATACTTGGTAATACTTGGACGATAACCGCTTCTTTTCAGGTAAAAACACAAAAAACTCTCAAATTTTGTGACATTTTGTCAGTTTTTCTCAAATCTTTGTAACAATTCGTCGGATTTCTGTTGGTAATACCTGGTAATACTTGTTTATCCGGTAGTACGGTGAACACAAGAATAACGAGTGGCAGCCCCCTTCGCCAGAACAATACGGCGAAAAAAAGATAGTGTTAATGATGGGCGGTCTGCATATAGAGCTTGCATTCTTAAGATTCTTGAGATTGAAGAGTGTGGGTGGAAATTATGTCACAGTCGGGAATTGCTACGGAGGGGTCTGCTGAATCGTTCCTGAAGGCCATCTACATCAAGAAGTCCCGGTCGGCTCACGAGGCTACAGCGGCAAGCCTTCACATTCTGCTTATGCAGGCTTTTCAGGATACGCACAAGGAAGGAGAGAGTCTGCCGGAGTGAAAACGCGGCAACGGCTTCTCCCACTTTTCACTTCTTGTTGATTGTTCTCAAACTCGAAACTTTAGTGTTGAGCTTTGTCGCTTCCATGCGACATGGAAAATACGAGGATTTTCTGTGTTGCCTGCGGCATATGCTGCCCTTGTTTTTTGCCTGCGATGAGCAAAACAATGCCCGCTGGTTGTCCGTCCATTTGAAGGATCTCCCAGACTTGCCAGTCAACGCACCTGATATTGCTGCTGCGTTTTCAGAGGGGAAATTCGTTTTGCACAAAATGAAAGCTCAGTTCTCTGGGACCTCATACGATCAGGTACACGAACAATAAGTTAACCAAACGTCACGGTGGTCCGATTGGCTTAACTGAAGATAAAGAAGCTCTAAATAGGCGGATGTTAGCTGGCCTGGAACTTAACCGCTTGCTCAATGAATTCAGCCAGCTGAAAAATCTTGAAGCGACCAAGTGCCTAGAGTCGCACCATGAGCAATACGCAGCATTTCAATCGTCTTTCAAGAAAAAAGTGATTTTTTTTTGTGTAAAATTTTCTAGAGAGAGGGAATCCATATCTAGAGTCCAGCAATAAACTTCTAAACATTCATTTTAGGGATGTAGCTGGTGCTGCTGTCGCAGCTTGGATCGCAGGGCTTACAAATTTACCAGACCTTCAATGAGGAGCGTCTGATCAAGCATACACGCTCTCTTTCTGAGCCCCTCAAGCGAGCAAACTTGAGAATATTTACGTCACGAGTGCGAGTGGTCCAGGGGCAAGCACTCCTGGTAAAGAACTTGAAAATGGACGCGCAACTTTTCTTACGACTGTACATCATGAGTGAGAATAGGCAGCTAGATCTCCATGAATTCTTCGCTCATGAAAACTAGGCATGTCGTCCATCGCTTTCCAAAGACGGTGACCTACGTTATCCTGATAACAAGAGTGAAATTATTACCTTGATTGAAGAAGATGTCAACGGCTGCAGAAGGACACCAACTAAATCCAGCGCTACAGTCACTGATGCAAGTAGTTTGCCGCATATTATTCCTCCCATACGTGCCAAAACTTTCTCCGATTATTGGGTTAAAGATCTCATGCTAACTCAACAATAAGACGTTGCAGACGTGTCGGCGAAGAGAGTTGATCTCGTGTGGGATCAGTACTCGAAAGCCAGTCTCAAGAAATCAGTGAGAGCGAAACGTGGATTGGCAGTGAGAAGGAGAGTGTAATACCAAACACCATAATTTCGAGAAATTTGAAAGATTTCTTGCAGAACCACGAAAACAAGGCGGGGCTTTTCAGTTTGCTTGCACATAGTGCTTTGTTGCTGCCCTCTGCGAATAACATCGTGACCAACGTGGGAGACACGATCGTGTCGTCTGCGAGCATAGGCACTCATCTTTGGGGGGTATCCTGCTCGCAGCTAGAGGAAGCTGATGCAAGGGTCATCTTACACGCCTCTGACGCGATGAGAAACGAAAACAGCAGAGTGTTAATCAGAACGGTTGATTCAGATCTGGTTGTGTTGGCAATATCGTACTTTTTTTAACTTCGCAATCTCGGCGTGTCTGAGCTTTGGGCTAGACGGCGTCGGGAAGCATCAGAGATGTCTCAGTATCCACAAAATAGCGAATGCACTTGGAGAGCAGTGGGCAAGAGCAATGAGGGTGTTCCACGCTTTCACAGGCTGTATCACGACATCTTCATGCTACACCAAGCGCAAAAAATCAGCCGTGAATATTTGGAAACAGTTCTCCGAAGTAACTGCGGCTTTCCTCGAAATATCGAAGCCCCGTGAGCGTCTTTTTGAGAATACATATCGTCTGCTTGAAGTGTTCGTTGTGCAGCTGTATGGTGGCCCGTGTGACATGAAAAACAACAATCATGCTCGCTACCGGTACTATTTATTCAGGGACTTCAAGTGGTCACTGCTCGATGGCCTTCCCCCGACCAGCGGCGCTCTAGGGTCAGTGTGGGTAATAAATGCATAGGGTAAAAACTGAATATCCCTCTGGAACCGGTATTTGAACCCGTGTCTTCTACATGACGATTTATATCGTTTCAGACGCTTGTCATGATCCCATATGAGTGGTCAAATGGAAGTTTTAGGTTCAAATGCCGGCTCTGAAGGGGTGTTCAGTTTTTACCCTGTGCATTTATTACCCACACTGACCCTACCAGGCTGGACACCTTTGGGGGCAGGCGTTGAATGCCCTGTGCATTTATTACCCACACTGACCCTACCAGGCTGGACACCTCTGGGGGAAGGCGTTGAATGCCCTGTGCATTTATTACCCACACTGGCCCTACCAGGCTGGACACCTCTGGGGGAAGGCGTTGAATGCCCTGTGCATTTATTACCCACACTGACCCTACCAGGCTGGACACCTTTGGGGGAAGGCGTTGAATGCCCTGTGCATTTATTACCCACACTGACCCTACCAGGCTGGACACCTCTGGGGCAGGCGTTGAATGCACAGCCCGGGTGGGGCTGGGCCGCAGCAGAGGGCGGTGGCTGAGAGCCTGTCTGGTCTACCAGCCCTCCGGTCCTCCGGTCTGGCAGGCCTGCAGAGAGCTGCTCGTCAAATGCGGCTGCACCAAGGGCTGCAAAAGGGTGTGCTCCTGCCGCAAGGGAGTGCCCTGCACGTTGTACTGCAGAGGACAGTGGGCTGAGAATCAGTAAGACGGACTCGACTCGCTCTTTTAAGACTACGTAGTTCTTTTGAGACAAACTTGGGACAGCGATAATTCTTTCCTCCCAGCAGCCACATGCTCCCGTCTTTCACAAACATTCATTTAACGTGTCTGAGTGTGTGCTTTAGGGACGGGGAGCACGTGCACGAGATCCAGGGCTGAGAACGTGAACGTGAACGTGAACACTCGAAGGGGAGCGCCCGCAGCGTTGTGCGCAAGGTGCGTCTGTTTAAAGCAGAGCGCAAATGCGCACAAAATTGTACGCAGTAATTTAGTTTGTAGCCAACAGTTTGAGAGCATCAGCTGCCGCAACTGCAGTCTAGATTCAAGATCGTGGCTTAAGAAAACAATTTGCGGCGAAGAAGATGGATTCAGCTTTACTTCAGAAGTTTGCAAAAGATAACATTTATATGTCAATTAAAGGGAAATAATGGAGCGGTGGCCGGCAGAGTAGGCGGGGAGAGCAGCGACCGGGCACCAGACGCGGCGCCGCGGCGCGCTCTCGACCGGTGACAGGCGTGCAGGCCTCCGCGCCGATCGGACTAGCTCCGTCAATATTTCTCATGTTGAGACGATTTTTTTGTTTTAATTTGGACAGTGAATACTTATCTACATTGTTTATAAAAGAACATTTTTATATAACTTGCGAACTTTTTCCAAAAAATAACGAAAACAAAAAGAGAGCTGACGTCAGAAGTGGTGGCCTTGACAATTTCTGATACTGTGCGCGTCTGAGGACAGTCTGGGTTAAAATAGCCTACAGAAACGCAAAGTTTGGACCGTTGCGGACAAAATGACACCACGTTCGCCTCTCTACGACGATCCGTTTGGTCTGGAGGTAGATATAACAATCAAAAAATAATTTGAAAAAAAGAAATACAGGATGGCGGCGGTTTTTTCGTAATAGTGGATTTTCTTCAAGGGGGATTTTGGGAATTCCGGAAGTTTCGAAATTAGAGGTCAAGACGAATCCAACGATATATAGAAACCTTTGTTGGCAATTTTTTCTAGGTCAAAACCTAATATGCCTGGGCTAATAGGATTCTTCGCTACGCTTCACGCTCGCAGTCAAAACTCGCACCGAAGTTTGTTGAAGTATTAAATTTGATGAGTAGCAGTGCGAAATTTTGTAGTAAAGTGTGCATTTTGTGGTGGAATACCTCGGATTTCCTTGGAATACTTACGAATACAATGGAATACCTTGAGAATATACGGAATACCCTGGTATTCCTGGAATACTAGGGAATACCAGGGAATATAGAGGGGAGATCATGGAATACTTCAGCGATGTACGAGGAATATAGTGAGTGGGCCACCCCTCGGCCTTAGTCCGCAAGTACCACTGTTGACCGGCTGTCGCCGGCCGCCTGTTGGCCTTTGTTGGCTTGCCATGGCAACTGGCATTTTTTTCCTGATTTCTTCAAACCCAAGAAATTAATTAATTAAACTATAATGACATAATCGCCATAAAATGATACTTTTAATGTATTCACAACTTTAAACGAAAATCGTACGGCTAGTTAAGGAGCTATCTCGTCTAAGAAAAAACACCGCTGACGTGTAAAATCAAGTCCCAACGCACCTGCCGTGACAAGACACCTTATATTGAATAGGGTCAGTGTGGGTAATAAATGCACAGGGTAAAAACTGAACAGCCCTTTGGAGCCGGTATTTGAAACAAAACCTTGCAAACTAACACTTGACCTTTGGTACCTGAGTTGTGACCTCTTCTCCCCTTCAAAGTGGTCGGATTGCTTTGATTTTTGAACGCTATAACCTTTAGTCTACGAGGACCTCGATTCACATGTCAGGTGAGACCCCTGACCTCTCAATCCCGATTTGACTTGACCAACTACTGCGCTCCACTACATGCAGCAGCCGTAGCCAGTAGTACTGTTGGCGCCGCGGCTCCTTTCGCGCTGTGTTAGCTCGACTCAGAATGAGGCCGACAATGTGACGAGCTCAGTTTCGCCATGGCAACCGGTCATGTTTTCCCTGATCTTTCCCAAACCAGACGAACGAACTTGATTTAACTATTCCTACATCAATAAGGCAGGGAAAGTCCATTTGAGGCAAATAAATGAAAAACATGTCGTGAATTTTACTGCTGACGCGTAAAATCAAGTCCCAACGCACTTGCCGTGACAAGGCACCTCTATCGACTTATCCTGCGTTCGTCACCTAGAATGATTTTTTGCTTGCCTTGTTTTCTTACAGCTTTTACCGAGATGTTTTTGAGATCAGATTACACTTATTAGAATTGACCCTTGACTTCTAGTACCCGCATTGTGACCTCTTCTTTCATGAAATATGGTCCGATTGCTTTGATTTTTGAACTCAGTAATCATTAGCGTGCGAGGCCCTCGTCTTACACGTCAAATTTGACCCCTGACCTCGCAACCCTGACTTGACCTGTCCAACTACTGTGCTCCACTACACGCAACAGGCGTGGCAGGTAGTACTGTTGGCGCCGCGGGCTCGGCGGCCGCGCTCGGCCCGGCTCCTTTGCTGGCCGACAAGTTTTCGCCATGGCAACTGGCCGTCTTTTCCCGGAATCTGGAAATCCGTCCGTCAAAACCGGGTAGAGCAAAGCTAAAATGTTTACCGAGCTCAGCCTGTTACGCGAGGGAACTGTCTGGCGTATACCTAACCTTGTTAACCATACCACACAGGCGCAGGTGTGAGACGCGAGGTTTAAGGCTAAATAAAAAGAAAATAAGACGGTGTTAAACATTTTCTTCTGTTTTATTTTAATGCATATCACACAATTTGCTTGGATCACTCTCCAAGTACTTGAAAAGAAACTAAAGCTTAATTAAAACATGATCCAAGAAACATTAACATTTTTCCCTGCGAAAATTACTCGCAATGAACAGGTAAACTGTTTTAACCGGTCTCGTTACGAACTAAGGTTCCATAGTACATGTGTGTCGCGGTGGGTGTGGCAAGGAAAGACAAATTCAATAATTGCCTTAAAAAAAACTACGTCAGGCTGAGGAACCGCTCAGTTTTGAGATACAGACAGAATGCCCGAATCGAAACTAATTTGCTTGTCTACCTAAAAATTGAGGTTATGGTACGCGCTTTCCGCCGTTTTAATTGTTATAATCTTGGAAATGACTAGAGAATGTCATATTTGTAAGTTTTTTCTCCATTTTTCTTTTCAATTATTTTGTTTCACTTAATAACGCATTGATTATAAACGGATCGCCTTCAAAAAATTTATATGGAAGCGATGGGTTAGGCTATCTTGTTGGTTTCGGGTGAGGAAAGATGAGGTTAGAGGTTCTGTTAACGCCCATCAACACGTAAAATTCAGTGCACATATGTGTCCCATTTTAAAGTTTTATTTGACGTAGCAGAATGTTACCTACATTAGGTAACTAGTTTCCGAGGCAGCTGCCACAAAGGTGTGCCAAAACTTGTTCGTTCGCGATCAGTGTAAGGACGAGTTAAAGACTTTCCCCAGCATCAGCACCTGCGGTTCTAAATGAAACAGTACTTAGTATATCGACTCCTTTCAGAATCATAGCTGTCCCAGCGTGATCTAAAGGAGCAAGACTTCGAACCGTTCCAATTACTTTCAGGGTTCCGCCGCCTACTATTAGAAATGTGCCCGCAGCGCACTGGAGTACCCCACGTTTCCAGTCTCTATCTAGCTTTTCTATATGAGCCTGTGCAGCTTCTGTTTTTTCTCGAAGTTCTTGAATTGTTATATCGTTCAGGTACGTCTCAGCTCCTTTCAAAATGGCATCAGCAATGTATGTATAGTGTGCCCCACAACTTTTATTTTGGGTTACGTCTACGTCACTTAGAAATTGTATCAGCTGAACAATTTCTTTGAGGTTCATTAGTGCTTCCTTGAAAGATTCGTCAGAATACATATTATATGTTTCAAGTCTATGTACCAAATCTTTTGACACTCGAGACGCTCCACCATCAATAATTGCTTTATCTCTCAGTTCCAGAACATTCAGCATGTCTTTAATCTCAATCTTGGCGCAATCTCTGTTTCGCGCTCTTTCAAAATTTTTCCACATTTCCCTGAAGATGGGCACGAGTTTATTACATAACTGCTGCATTTCTAGCTGTGAATGGCATATGAGTGCCCTTACAATCCAATATCCTTTCTCACTTAGAGTAATGCTCGTTACACCTAGAAAACTTCTGCTGGATTCGACGTTATCAAGAATGCCACTGCATGCCCTACGAATCTCCTTAACACTACTGGCTGTTTCAGATTCAGTTTCAGCTTCAGGAACTTCGATGTGTCTAATCCTTGAACCCATTTGCTCCATTGTTTCTATGAACTTAGTATATGCCTGCACTGCAGAGGGCTTCTTTTGTAATGCATTGGCCTGTGCCTGATTTGGTAGTTTAGACAGAACAGTTTCAATGTAAGAATCAGGAGTATAATCCTCTTCAAACATCACTTCTTGAGGAACCCTGTTGAATACAAAAGTCGTGGCGTTAATAAGCCTTTCACAATCTTCATGGCTTTTAGGTTCGAAAATTCTACACACTGTTGTGATACAGCTCCGAAAAGATTCCCCTCCCTCCTGCAAAGCGCCTAGGGAGTCTTGCACTACTATGCACTTTACACCTCTGGTAGCCGTGCGAAGGATCTTCTGCAAATAAAATGCGTTGCATATTTCCTGCTCAACGCCTCTGTTATCTGAGAAGCCCGAAACGTCCCAAATCTGCAAGCCTCTAACATTAATAAAATTAGGAAAATTAGTGTACGAGTCGGATCCATGCGCAATTGTTATTGCTTCAAAGCCTGAGTCTTTAATTTCACCGGGATAATTTTTACCAATAGTGTCAATGACATGTGTCAACCCGTGCTTCTTAATTTCTATATCTTGGCCGGCTAAAATGTTCAAAATCGTACTTTTACCAGATCTGGTGCTACCAATAGCCAAAACAACTTCATCGTTAATCTTTCCTCGTACGCCTGCTTCAAAGAGGTCAAAACTTTCTTTCACCTTCGTCTTATTTATTTGGGTTTCCAATTCCTCATCCATCTTTTACTTATAAGTTATCAGTTATTGTAATCTTCAATGGCTCTCATATGTCGTAATTTAAAATATTAGCTGTAGTCATCTAGGCCGGTAAGACCGCTGCATAAATGAAATCTGACAAAAGGGGAAAAACGCTTTCGTTGCTAATGCCTACAATCGTGCCGCATCATTTTGAAATGACTCATGCTGATATTCTGAAATTTCTGAAAGTCGGATGCAATTTTCTCTCGTAACGTGGTGAAGTAAAGAATACGAGAACGCCTAATTCTTTTGATTTTTGAACAACTAAAATAATGAAGAAGTGTAGCGGTAGGTTTCGAACACAAATAGATGCTATTTGATGAAAACTTTTGAAAAAATCACGAATCCAGGATTGCAAGAAATATTGTTGGCTGAAAAGAGACGTCCTCCTCTTTGATCTTCGGTGCTTTCAGGACCAGTCTGGTCAGAGAGTCTCCTGAGGAAGAAACAAAAAGAGGACACTGGTTAAAAATATGTTACGGAATGCGAATGCACACACGGACGACCATCTTGGCGTGCCGTCGGCTTTTGTGCCACTCACTCAACAGATCATGCCTATGGTTGCGCATCATTGTGCACGACCCTGAACATGATGAATTTGGAAGATGATGTACACCCAGAGACTCTGTTCTTAATTTTTTATGCGCTGGATTAATACAGGTACGTTACCGTTTGTAGGACACGTCGTTTTGACTGCTATTGAAAGTGCGTTGAACAACCCATTTAAAAAAGTTTCCACACTAACACGTTAAAGTGCGTTAATCAACGCATTCAAATCGCGATGGGAAATGTCATAAAGCACACTTCTCAATACATTGTTAAAGCACTGACCAACACATTTAAAACGTGATGATTTTCTACACTTCACTTTTTTCTTGTGAAAAAGCACTGCTTCAAAAGTGTATTGAAATTTTTAACGCACCCCGAGGCGTACTATTTTGAGGAAAGCGCATATTGGGCTTTAACACTATTTCTAAGATGAATATCAAAGTGTGTTTTCCTATTCATATTTGACGAAAATGACTACGGACTATACCAATTTTGAGAAATGAAAGCCGAGCTAGGGCCGAAGTGTTTGTTGAGTGCTGTTGTAGGAGAAATTAACTTTCCCTGCAAGGAAACTTTTTGTAGGTTTGGGTTGGGATGGAGGTCAGGAACCGAGCTGAGCTCACTGGCAATAAAGTTACGCGATACTTTTGAGAGTAAAAACGCATTTTTATGAAAACTGTTGAAACAATATATTTTGGCATGCCTTATGGATTGCCTGGATGAAAAAGGTTTCCTCATTTTCATCACTTGGTCGTCTTTTGAAAATGACGGCAAGAAGAGCACAGTATGACGACACAAAGACGAACCAGAGACCACAGTCAGACGACTTTGTGTCCTCTCCGTGCGGTCTATCAATCGATTCTCTGTGCTCAGCCTCAGGGCCCGCTTTGAGACCATAAGGAGACGAACGAAAGACGTGCATTTGTGCACTCGTACGGCCCGAGTGAAGCAAAAATAAATACAATAACCAGCAGCAGCGTGGGTCGGACTAGCAACTAGTTGTAAAATTAACAGCACTTTATTCGGCACTTTACGATGTATGCGCAGTTTTACTGGTAAATTCGTATGTGTAATTTCGTAATTTTACGAATAAAGTTCGTTAAATTATGAGAAAGTTCGGAACTTTAAGAAAATGTTCGAAAATTTACGACTTAAACCGTAATTTTACAAATAAAATTCGTTATTTAACTATGAAAATCCTGAAGATTTTTCTCGCAAAATGACGACTTTCTCGAACAGGAGCGATTTTGGTGGTGATTGTTTGCAGTGTTTTTGCACGTGTATAGTTATAGTTGGACTGTAAATTATGGTTTGGTTGGTTACCTGTTTGCTTCGACTTTCGCACTGAACCATGGTGTGGACTGAAAAGTCATCGCACTAGCTTACAGGTGCGCTTTACAAAATGACCCGCATTAGGGCCACTAACCCTCATAAGTACTTTTATCCTAAATCACATGTAGTCCAGTATCTGGTTAAAGAAACTCCAGTTGAAACGACATGCACGGGGGCATTTTTCTGCAACCAACAGGTAATGCACGCAAATGTATTCCGTTTCTAAACAAATATTTATTAATACATGAGTGCTTAACATGAATAGACATTTGAAACCATATGTGAACCGTAAATGAGAGATACAACAACATGACTGTCGTAGCTGATATGCTTCGAACACTTAAAACTAACATGACACCGATGAACGTATATCTTAATGACGAAAGTTTTCGCGGGCCGTATTTATCAGCCAACTGACAAATCATCAAAAATATGTGACATATTCTATGTGATTTATGAAATTCATTAAACCAGTGGGGCCCGTCCTCCCACCAAACCTGCGTTTTGCTATCTCGCTCGCTCCAACTCTTATATAATATATTCTCTAACTTCATCGGGGAATATTCAAAACTCTCCACTCGCTTGCCGGCAAAACTCCGGTTTGGCATGGCGCGGGCCTCACTTGGCCTGCCAGCGGCGTGCCCAGATTTAGATGTTTTCCGAGTATGAACCGATAATTTGTGACGGTGGAAACTTGTAACTATAAGCCTCTTTTCTATTTCTATTGAAGCGGAACTTGAGAACAGAGGGTTGTTTCCTGGGGCAGAGCTGTGCTCCTATGAGTGACTTTGAAATCTTGTGCGTTTGGCATCACAATAGAAGTTTTTACTATACAGCGGCTCACAGCGACAGCCTGCAGATAATAATTTAGTAAAAGACCACGCTTGATTCGTTCCGCAGGGAGTGTACCCGCGCCCCCAAGGGCATTTGAGACTTCCCCCTACGGTCGAGAGCAACACTCTGGTTCAGTAGGGGCACACCCTGCTTGGCTTACCGGCAGCGTTCTGGGCCCGTCGGGCGCAAACGTCAGAGTTTACCGAATCAGTTCCCATTTTATGCTACGAAGTTATCGCTGGCAAATGTGAGTGTTCTTAACCGTAACCGTAGCCCGCCCTTCTACATTCTGACTAAAATATATAATACAAGGTTAGGTGTACGCCAGACAGTTGCCTCGCGTAACAGGCTGAGCTCGCGCTAAATATTTTAGCTTGCTCAACC
>CABIKL010002249.1:0-13024 GCA_902196195.1 Aptinothrips rufus
ATGGACTATTTTGTGCATAACAAAGCACTATCTTACCTTTGTCCTTTATTTATGTACAAAATTGTGATTGGGGTATGCACTTCTGTAAGCATGCATAACTAATCACAATTTTATGCATAAGAGTACAGACAAAAATTATCCATAACTACGCACAAATTTGTCAATAATTTAGCACAAAATAGTACTTCAGCAAAAAGTTTGGAGAAAATTGTGATGTTATATGGACAATTTTGTGCATAGTTATATAGTTATGCATGTTTACAGAAGTGGTTATTAAAGCATAAAATTGTCCCTCTAAAGTTAGTGTGTAGCCAACTTCGCGCGCGCGCGCGCATTCCGCATCCCGCACCCATCTTTGACAGCCCCCGCACGACAAAGAGTGCGTGGAGCTTGCCGCCGGTTTGAGTACCCTTTTGGAGTTTTGTGAATGTACGTGCTAAAGCCTTGTGTATATTTTTTCGTGCGCAAATAATCACGAAAGTGTGCTTAGTTGAGTGCGATTTCGGCTTGTGTACAATTTTGTTCGTAACTGAGCACAATTTTGTGCTTAGCTAAAGCACATCGGCATGCACTAAGCACAATTTTCTGATGTTACAATTGCGCGCTTAACTTCGTACAAAATCGTACGCACTTGCGCGTAAAATTGTACTTCACGAATACGCACTTAGTTCAGAACGAAAGCACAGCTTTGTGCTTAACTGCGCACGAAAAACTGTACGCAAGGCTTAAGCACACATATTTTGTACTTCCACAAAGGACAAAAGAAAGGCACTCAACCCGGTAGTGTGTACAGCCAAGCGAGCACTCACTTGACTATCTCCGCGTAGCACGAGTTGGGCTCCGAGTTGTTGGTGGAGGAGGTGAGCGTCGAGGTGGACTGGAAGCGCGCCCTCTCCAGCCGCATGCGCTCCATCTCCCGCTTCTTCGTCTCGGAGAACTGCGTCGCGATGACGACCAAGCACAGGTTGATCATGAAGAACGAGCCGATCTGGAAAAGAAAGGCGTCGGACACTGACTTAGGGGCCGTTCATAAACTACGTGACCGATTATAGGCCACTTTTTGACCCTCTCCCCCCTTGCGTGACCTATCTAACCTAACCTCACCACGTATTGGGGATAGGGCCGTGACATGAGGCTAACCCCCCTCCCCCCTTAAATCGGCAGGAATGCAGAAAGGCCAGAGGGCCACGAAAAATAGAGTGTCAAATCGACCGAATTTGGTTGACTTTACGTTACTAAAGCGTATGATTCAACGAAAAGTTGTTTAAATCGTATGCTTAGTAACGTTTAGTCAATGAAATTTGGTCGATTTGAAATAACGTCTTTTAACAGTGTAAGTATACCACTTCAAATTTTTTTTACAATGATTCTAGGTCGTTGCAGTGATTGCAGGAGTACTTCTGAGCAAAAATGGCAGAATGAAATCAAAACTTTGGTGATTAATGTGATTGCAGGTGTGACTGTCAGCAAATTTTGGGTGATTGTAGGTGATATTAGCTGTGATTGTCGTTCTCTGTGTACAGTGAATGGACGAAGTGGTGTATCTCTCGGCGAGGTCTGCGGCCCGCGGGCTCGGGGAACAGCGCCACAGCTTGACCACACTGAGTCGTCTGACTTACCACGATGAGCAACACGAAGTAGACCCAATCCCAGAACGAGTGAGCATCCTGCACGTAGTACATGATGTCCGACCAACCCTCCAAACTGATGACCTGGAACAGAAGGTGCTGACATTAACGCGGCGGGAAGACAAGCGCGCCTGGAGGGCAGGCAATGCGCAGACACCCATGCGCTGAAGCGACCACGTTGCCTACCCTCACGGCGCGCACAGACGAAACGCGGCAGAGCGGACAGACAATACCGTAGACAAGCTTTGAAACAAGAGAGAAGGCTCCCTTCCGCTCCCACTGTTCTGTTCAATAAATTGCCTGCTCTGGCCCTAACTTTCATAGATCGGTTTCAGCGGTATAGTCCAGTCAGTCGCTTATGGAAGGAACAGTGCACTGTATCCGAAACACCGTAGAAAACAACGGTCTGACCAGGCATATTATTGACCAGAGTTTCTGTAATTTTCACTGTGCTTTTTCTGGCAGTGCACACTACCGGGTTGAGTACTTTTTTGTGCTTTGTGTAAGTACAAAATAAATGTGCTCAAGGCTTGCGTAAATTTTTCGTGCGCAGTTAAGCACAAAAATGTGCCAAGTTAAGTACGATTGAGGCTTGTGTACAATTTTCTACTTAAGTGAACACAATTCTGTGCTTAAGTAAAGCACATCGTTGCACGTCCTTAACTAAGCACAATTTTCTTAAGTACAATTTCGTGCTTAACAAAGTACAAAATCGTGCGCTCTTAAGCACGAAATTGTACTTAAGAAAATTGTGCTTAGTTAAGGACGTGCAACGATGTGCTTTACGTAAGCACAGAATAGTGCTCACTTAAGCACAAAATTGTACAGAAGACGCAATCGTACTTAACTAAGCACAGTTTTGTAATTAACTGCGCACGAAAAATTGTAAGTACGCAAGGCTTAAGCACAATTATTTTGTACTTACACAAAGCACACAAAAAAGTATTCAACCCGGTAGTGTGTGCGGCAGGTATCAATCCTGAGCACCGCCAGAGCGCGGCACGAGCATGCCATACAATTAGAGCACGGCGCAAGGGGCTGGGTATGGCCGTCGTTTCAGATTAGCGGGGCTAGACTCCTGAAGACACGGAGGGTCACTATGATCAGGGAGGGTAAGGGCGCCGAGCCGCAGCGGGGGGCGGCGAGCTGGGGCGAACAGAGCGAGGTTAACACTGATACAGGCAGTCTACCGAGAGGATGCTGCTATTTCCATAATCTGATGGACCCGACCCCGACCCAACCCGCCCTAATCCGCCACGTCGAGCTGGCCACAGCCGGGAGGCCGCGCCGCGTTGAGTGGAAGATTCTTGCAGTTGTTGGCCGCTTCTTTATGATTAATCTGAATTAATTACGTCTTGATGTTTTCATTCGCGAATTAGGACATCTCATTTGACTTTGCATTAGCCTGCTTGCAAACAATAGAACAAATTGAAAATCTACATTCCTCTTGTTGTAAGACCATCCACAAATTCCGTTACGATAAAGTTTCAAAACTAATATAATAATCCCTGCCTCGCTCTTTATTCCCGACGGTCAATCTTCTAACCAGTTTTGAACGCAAGCCCGCCACTTTTCTCCTCCTCTCTCTGCCTTATCGGTGCGCCACGTGATCAATGGACGGAGTCAAGGTAACTGCGGGTACTTACCAGGAAGATGGCGACCCAGGCGAGACCGATGTTGTCGAAGGAGATGGTGCCCTGGAAGGGGTTGTTGCCCTGACTCTTGCACTCGGTGTAGTACTGGTTCCAGTTCACGCACGACTCGTTGGTCGGCTCGTTGCTGGAGAAGGGTCGCGCGCTCTCGTGGCACTCCAGGTCGCCGATCTTGAGCGGCGGGATGTCCGAGCAGAG
This sequence comes from Aptinothrips rufus, assembly GCA_902196195.1. NCBI lineage: Eukaryota > Metazoa > Arthropoda > Insecta > Thysanoptera > Thripidae > Aptinothrips > Aptinothrips rufus. The sequence continues at coordinate 3,479 of CABIKL010002249.1, forward strand.
GTGCATGCCGTGGTCGTCCGGCTTGGAGCAGATGTAGTCGCGCTCCTGGTCCAGGTACTGGTAGTAGGAGGCGAGCGGCCTGCGGAGAGGAGAGGGGGGAAGGGAGGCTGAGCAACAAGTGACGGGCAGGCGCCGCGCGGCCCGGGGCCCGGGAGCCAGCAAGTTCACAGAGTGGCAGAGTACGGACCGACTTAGGAAAAATGAAACGCCGATTCACGTTATCTGATGTAAGCGGCAGGTTGTCTAGTTGGGGAGATATTAGCTACGGCTCGAGCTGACCTTGTTCCCCCTTTCTTCCCCCATTGCGCTCTCCCGCTGTTATGCCATGTGGCGTCCGCGGTATTGCGCGGCGTTATAACTCCCCTAAAAACAACGAACACTTCCTCTCAACTTCACATCGGGGAAAGTTTCAAATTCCTCGAGAATATTAAAAGTTGCGTGGCGAGGAGTTCAGCAGATTGCCCGAAAGGAAAATGAAACGGGTGACTGCCGGAGCGTGCTAGAAGAGCGCGCCATCGCGTCGCTTCAGTCCTGATTAAGATGCTTCCTTTCCCTGAGAGCACTTTACTAGGCGCCATAAGGCCACCCGGGTCCTTCCCCGCCCCGCGATGTGAACTCCAATATCCAGCCACTAGGCCACGCTGCTAAAAATTCGAGCGAGTCTACTTCGGACCTGCCATAAATTACTTGACGTCCATTTTCATATTTTTCGATCATTAATATCCTCGCATGGCACGATACGTAACCTCCCATCACATTCACATATGTGAGGAGGAATCCATCAACGTTAGAGTAATGGCCCTATTTCGGGCATCTGACCCTTCCGAGCCACCCCCTACACCCCGTAAACTGGTTGCGGGCAACTTTCGTTTCCAAACGAAGAGCGGGTTGAAGGTTCTCATTGTGTGCTGTTTACTTTTTGTGTCGCCTGGGGCTTGAAGTAGCCTGCAAGGAATTTGAAGGGGGTGGCTCGAATTAGGACCAGCGGCCCGAAAGAGGGCCATTACTCTATTTACATCATATACGCAATTAGAGGCAAAAACCGACGAAATTTATGAAGACATACAATTTGCTTTTACTATTTTACCTCCTTTAAAAACGTGAGTTCAATTTTTTTTTTAAACGGGGCAATACTCCTGCTCCCTCCCCATGGATAGCAAGTCGCGGCAGACTCTGAACCACGTATTGAGGTGAGGAGAACGAGGTCCACGCAACACTTTGCCAATAAGTGAACTTGCCTTTTCTCAGGGCTACAGGCCGTCGAAAACGTAATGGCCGAGACGGCACAGTTTCCTCAGTCTATTATTGGCTCCGTCCTAGCCCAAGCGTCTTCGAATAAAGATTATAAAATTATCATCTACATAGTTACTGAAAGCGATCTCTAAGTACAACAGATATGTTGAAAAATACCCTCCATGCAATGTGGATCATTCTTCTTCTCAAAGGATCAGCAGTGCTGAAAATTCCTTTCACTCAACTAGCAAGAATTGAAAAATAAAATTGAGAGAACTGTCAATTTTTTTAGATGACTGGAAGCTCAGAAAAAACGAACAGACATTGAAAATTTTTATAGAATATACGTCCCAAAAATTCCAGAGCACGCAAAGTTCAAGGGACATGCCTGAAAAAAGCGTTGTTTTAAGGTTGCAAGGACCGATTAATTTTTGCCCCTTTGTTGTTGCGCGCTCTTGTCAGATGAAAGCAAGTATGGGCCATAAAAAGGCGGGCGCCATAAAAGAAAACACAAGTACCTAACAACAGTTGAGTGAAATGATGCGTATAAAGATCATCATGCCCTTCAAAAAAAAAAAGAAAAACTTAAAAAATTAACGGTATTAAAAGCTGACAGCAGTCCACCAACGGCAACAACATGACATCAAAAACAGGCCAGGCCAGCCGAGCCAGCCGATCTAGGGGCACACCTACGCTACACACTCACAGTGCCCCTCTAGCAAACACAAACATTCAACATACGACTCACACGAACCAACAGAAGAAATCACAATCCGAGCGACAATGAGCCAGAATGTAAAACGTTAATAGGCAATACGTCGTCCGCCACAACCCATTCTCCAGACGACGATACAAGCCATAACTTCGCTCGGCCCTCCCGACTTGGCAGCTCACGCCAGACGCATATCCTCGTTAAAAGGGGCACTTAAGGATGGCAGAGTTGTTATCGCCAGGGCTCGAGGCTGGCAATCTTAGAGTAGGTCATAGATGTCTGCGGAGCATTTCGCGCAACCGTGAAAAGAGAAGTATCTCAGCGACGGAGAGTGAGTGTATTTGGCGCGATCGAGATAAGACAAAATATCTCATTGATGAAAAGTAAAGAAATAAAACAACGGTCGCTGTTTAGGCCCACTACCCCGAATGTAAAAAAAGAATGTCCGCTCTTTACTACAGAAATGTACGGAAAGAGTGGTATGGAAAATGTACGGAAGTTCGGTTTCAATAGGCCTCTTCCGTGTAGTCCATGAGAAAGGACAAGACCACGAAAAAGAGTAACCGAACTTCCGTATATTTCTTGGTAGGGAATGGTCAAGGCAAGCTGCTCACCAGACTTTTCCGTGAATTTTATGTGTCTTATTTTTTCTATCATAGAGTATAGTAATCAGACCTTCAAGTGTATGCACACAACCGGGCTGAGTACTTTTTTTGTGCTTTGTGTAAGTACAAAATAACTGAGCTTAACCTTTGCATTCAATTTTTCGTCCGCAGTTAAGCACAAAACTGTGCTTAGTTAAGCTAGATTGCGGCTTGTGTACAATTTTGTACTTTAAGGACGTGCGCCGATGTACTTTACTTACGCTCAGAATTGTGCTCACTTAAACACAAAATTGTACACAAGCCGCAATCGTACTTAACTAAGCACAGTTTTGTGCTTGACTGCGCACGAAAAATTGTACGCAAGGCTTAAGCACACTTATTTTGTACTTACACAAAGCACATAAAAGTACTCAACCCGGTAGAGTGTGTGCTGAGACTCTTCTCTTTTCCTGCTTTAGCGAAACGGCCTAGCCTATTCCACATCCAAAAAAACTTGACCTAAAATGGTTCCAAAATTTAGATTTGTATACAAATAAAGGATAAAGTTTCAGAGTTATCGTGTGATGATTTAACTTTATTTAAGGGAGATCTCTCATAGGGACTAAAATGAGCGGCAGAAATTTGAAACGGCGGATTTTTTTTTTATCCAGAGCGATGAGAATTAGATTCTTGCAATCTTTGTTATTGCATGTATGCATGTATCTGAAATTACTATGCCGTGGAACAAGGAGCTCAGTACAAAAAAACAACAACTCAAGTTTCCTTTTCTTAGCCTCATACGCAATGCCAATAGAGCAAACACAATTCTAGTTTTTTATTTGACAGCCACTAGGGTTGAGCTTCACAAATCGGGAAGGCTTGCAACATAAGATAAAAAAGAAATTGTAAAGAGTTATCGTATGTACAGAACGGTACAAACACAGGCATCCACGAGAGACGGTCATTGCATCGCGCGTACAGATAGAAGGGAAACTAGTTGTCAAGAAGATGAGTCTAGACGTCACAGGCTGCAGGCAAGGAACCTGTAAGTGTGAGCAGGCCTGACCAAGGGAGGTCAATACGACATGTCATTAAGAAGAGCTCCGCGCACCACCGACAACAGTACTTATTTACAAGGGACATTCCAAGGTAATGACAGCCAGACACAATTCATTGGAAAAGTACCTTCTGAAAAACGCTTCATTAAAGTTTCATGTTTTTAAAAAGATCGCTTATTTTGTCCCGAGAATGAATGACAGCTGGAAGATTTTCAGAAGAAAGCCAACTGGTTGCAATCTTGCAAGGACTTTCGCGAGCTATTTCTTTTGAAAACATTGTAGTTGCCGGGCGGTTCATGCTAATATGGTTTAGGTGTGTACACCGCAAGTCTGAAACGACCGGAGCGTGACGCAAAAGGAGGACTTTTTCTAATACATTGTGTGATGGGAGTGCTTCCTCTCCGTCAGGAATGGACTGCAACCTATGGTTAGACTCCGAAGGATCGGTATCTTGGATTTCAAAATATTAATCAACGACACAGAAAAAAAAATCGGCTGAGTTAGCCGCTGACTGCTCATAAAACGATCTTCTCCTAAGCAATCATCACTCCCTTGAAAACTTAGGTACTTGAACTTGAACAGGAGACCGCATTCCATTCCCGAAGTGAGTGTTGTTCAGTGAGGCGCGGAGCGGAAGGTACGAGCATCAAGCATTCCAGTGGTAACCCTTCTTTAAAGCTTACAAGGTCACTCTCACTCGAATCGTGAACTCTTCCTCTAGATCCCTGAAACAGACATGACGCGTGAGCAGAACATCAAGACGCATGCAGCTCGATGGAGGCACGGCTCTCCATGAGAGTACTCAAACCCTTACGAACTGTACTCGTACTACAGGACATGTTTGTGATGAGCATTTATGATACTTTCATCGTGGAGTCGTGGGTTCGAATCCCTGCGTCAGCGGACCTTAATTTTCTTAGGGGCCTTCCATGTAGTACGTAACGGGTTTTCTGGTCATTTTTGACCACCTTCCCCCTATGTAACGGACCGTAACGATTGTCAGACCCCTCTCCCTCCGTTACGTAACATTTACACATTTAAATAAATGCGTGTGTTTTGCGAATTTCTTTTTTATCAAATTTCAAGAGGCTTCCTTTAAGAACCCGCAGTATTTGTGACAAGAGGGTACTTTCGTAGGGATAGACAATTATTATCTTATTTAAATGCTGTGTACTTCAAAAGGTAAAAAAAATCAAAAAAGTACGTTAAAGCAAAGCGTTCAAATACGTTACGTAACGGTTACCCAAATTCCCCCCCCCCCCCCCCCTTTCCCCCACGCAACGGGCCGTAACGCTCGGCCGAAACCCCTCCTCCCCCTAATTGGCGTTACGTAATATGTGGACGGCCCCATAGAGGCGGACCGCAGCCAAGCCCGGAGACTTACTTGGGGTAGGTGACGTTGGGCACGTGGCGCAGGTAGCAGCGCTGCCGCAGGATGCCCTCCCAGAGCTGCACGCCCACGATGCCGAAGATGAAGAAGACGAAGAAGCAGAGCAGAAGCACGTTCCCCAGCATGGGCAGCGTGTCCAGGAGCAGCATCACGAGGATGCGCATGCCTGTAGGGAACACACGGTGCTCGGTTCAACTCCCGCCACCAGCTGCCTTTTTGCACACACTGCCGAGTTAAGAACCTTTTTTTGTGAAGAACGAACTATATATACGCACGTTACGTAAAATTTTCTACGCAAACTTTGCACGAAATTGTACACAACTACGTACACTTTAAAAAAGAGTAATTTCGATTCAACTGAATTTAGTGGAAGGCACGAAAATATTTTGTATGATTCATCCAAATTTGTTTGAAACATACGACATCTTTTAGCCCCTTCTACTAAATTGAGTTGAATCGAAAGTGTGACTTTTACATTGTACAAATTGTCCATTATTTATGTACAAAATTGTACGTAAATGTGCACAATCTATCTACGAAAAAGGTACGTAACCTGTTAGCGTGCGTATGGTTGGTCGCCCGTAAACTAGCCATGTTGATGTTCCAACATTGTCTGGCTTGTATTCCCCTCTTATGTATTCCTTATGGGGTACTCACTAATCCCTAAGGCGGTAATTGCAGTGCCTGCCGTTCCAACGCGTGAAATGACCGTCTGCAGAATACGTTATACCCGCACAACGGAAGTATGGCAGGAGTTACTAGCCGGACAATGTTGCAGGTGGGCACCATCATGGCCAGTTTCCGGAGAGCAGACCAGACACCCAGATATCCTTCCGATAATAAAACTACCAGTTATATTTTCGCAAGACAGGTCGAGTATCCGCGAAGTGTTTGGCGCTCCCCTCTTGTCTGCTTCTGTACAATCCTACTGCCGCTACCACCTCGAGCTCTCTGCGAGCGTCTTAATTACTGATCTGCTTCTGTGAAATCTATTCGGGCTATGCGTCTTCTGGCCTACAGGCCGGGGAGGCAAGGGGAACGCTCGCAGTTTTCTGGCTAGCGCTCAGCACTAAAATGGGGTAATGACTTCTGCTGCGGACCAAGCCTGCACGGAGGACTTGAAGGAAGTAGAACAACTCGCGGAGCAGCAGTAACGAGCAGATAAAACCCGCCGCTCGGAACAATAGGACACCAGGCAGCCTGGCCCGATCCAGCTCGCTGCCGATGTACTCTTAAATACTTGCGAAAAAGTGCTTCGCAATTCACGAAGGATTTGAAGGCATTGTATTAGAAACATTTCTTCGCAATTGCGAAGGATTTTGTTTGTATTACAAACAAAATTGTTCGCATTAGAAACAAATTCCTTCGCAAGATTTGTTCGTAGCTTGCGAAGAATTTTCGTTGTAATTACAACGCAAATGTGTTGTAATTGCGAAGAATCCTGCTTCGCAATATAATGCCTTCACATTCTTTGCATTACGAAGCAGTTGTTCGCAAAGATTTAACAGTGCATGCCACGCCGCCGCGAGTGACGTGGACAACCTACGACTACTTAAAATATCGGCGTGGCTCAGTCTATTTCACGATTCATTCAATCCCAAGTTCAATCCCTACAGGCACGGTCTATAAATAACATTTCTATCACTGACACAGTCGGGTACTAAGCTTAAAATCAGACTTATTGGAAAAGAGACTGACATCTCTCCGGTCTTCTCCCCCCCCCCCCCCCCCCCCCCCCCTCCTCTTTTCTGCCCTCCTCTCCCCTCCCCTACCTCCACAGGTGGCCCCGGGCGGCTCGGGGCGAGCGGGGCAAGGCGGGGCGGGGTGGGGCGGGGCCGGCAGTCATTGGTGGCGCACCGCAGCGACCCGCGGATCGTTATGGCCTGTAACGGCTACGGAGGATGGGATGGTCCAGGACGGCGGCAGCCCTAGAGCTATGAATCGGGAGTGATGGACGCTGCTCGTCCAACCGTCCACAGGACACGGCAGACCGCGTGTCCATCGTCATCTCATGGAATCCCGAAAATGCGTCGCGCTCCGATTACTTCAACGCTTATATCCCGGGTTCAATTCTCCCCTCCCCTCTCAATATTTTTCTGACAGCGTTGTTATCGACCCTACCCCTAACGAGTCGTATGCAGCATCGCTTATCACAATAATACAATAAAGGCAGCAATCGGATAGCGGTGACTCGCACACTTCGTCTCCCTTCAAGTAAGTTAGCGTTGAAAGCACCGGGAAAACGCGGTATAGCATGACGGGTTCTTTCTTTGAAACAACAGATAGAAATAGCCACGATAGCCGCGCCCAGGAGGATGGTCTGCTGACTGTGGAGAATACAACATCACACCGCCACAGCTGGCCAAATAGGAGGCCAAGCACTGGATGCTCGTCGGCGGGGCGGGGCGGGGCGGAGCGGGGTGGGGTGGGTCCGGGCGGGGCGTGGCGAGACGAGGCGGTCAGTCAAGAGGGCTTACGTCCGGATTACCACGGCTGACTTCCGAACAAGAGAGGCGACCAATGAACCGGAACGCGGCGCGTGGATCCCCCCTGCGCTTGCCACGTCTCGTAGCGGAAGAAATATTCGCCCACCGCCACCCCAACACAAAGAGCAAATTTTAAAAATTCACAGCCCTGTGACTTATTGGCGACGAGAAGAACTGCTGCCCCGATGTTATAGTGGTAAAATTTGCTGTCCGAGAGGAGAGGATGTTGGAGGCAAGGCCCACGGCCCGAAACATATTATCTATCTCACCCGCAATACATCTGCTGCCGACCTGCCCCCCTCTTCCACACACTGACTGCCTGCGGCAGAGGGAACAAAAGTTACAATCAGGGTTGGCAGGTTGCCCCCTCCCCTCGCCCTCCCCCTCCCCTGCAGCGCACCGCAGCCAAGGGCCAAGGGCCCCCGGGAGCACAGCTACAGGTACGCCGCGCCCTTCGCCCCACGTTCCCTTCAAATAATCTGCTCTCTTCTTGTTCACGTCTCGTTAACCCACGCCCCACTAAAACTTCATAAGCTGGACGACCTGCTGATCTATTATCCCAACTGATGCTTGGGTATAGTTGAAGGACACAAGTGCATTCCGAAGACAATACACGGCGTTATCTAAGACAAATCATGAACTAGTGAATATCAGGTATCTGCTGATGCTTGAAATACTTACTAGGTATCCGGTTGATGGCCCGGAGAGGTCGGAGGACGCGTATAGTTCGAATTGCAGTTAAATTAAGGTTATCAACGTTCAAGCAGTATTCCAGTGCCCTGGAAAGATACGAAGTTTGTTACTGTTCACTTTATGTCACTTTATGACTTCTGACTGACTTACTAGGGTCAATGCGGGTAATAAATGCACATGGTAAAAACTGAACACCCCTCTGGAACCAAAAACTTGCACGTGGCCACTCATATGAGATCATGACAAACACCTGAGACGCAGTAAATCGCAACGTGGAGGTCACGGGTTCAAATAACGGCTCCAAAGGGGTGTTCAGTTTTTACCATGTGCATTTATTACCCACACTGGCCCTACACTGTGCGTAATGGGAAGCAGTGGCTGGGATTCTTACCCGGCCAATACGATGAAAAGATCCAGTCTGTTCCACGAGTCCGCCAAATACGTCCCCTTGCCGTACGCCCCCATCGCTACCATCTTGATAGTCATTTCGATCGCAAAGAAGGCGAAGATGAGGTCGTCGAAAAGCTGCAGAAGAACACAAAAGTGGTTACCAAGAATGGCAGGATAAAAATTTCACTTCACTGTAAAAAAAAAAGTAATTTCGATTCAACTAAATTTAACGAAATGTATGAAAAGGGAACGAAAATTTTTGGTATCATGCACGCAAATTTGAGTGAAACATACGACATTTTTTAGACCCTATAACTAAATTTAGTTGAATCGAAATGCCTTTTTTTATAGTGTTGAATGAAAGGGAGGGATATCCTCTCACCTGGAGTATTTTGCACCTGTTACCCTGACACTCCTCGTCCACGCATGGCTGGTACATCCCCAAGGTGATGCAGTTCAGCAGGATGACCAGCATGGAGATGCGCTCGAACCACGTGATCAAAGAGTTAAGGAGGGTACAATGCTGTGCAGAGTTGAGCGCGTTCTAATAAGTGCTCAAACAGAAAATTGTATTATAATTACATAACCCACAAATGTATGCGAAATGTGAATAAAAACTCAACATAGCGCGTGGTAAGGATTATATTATAATCGAGCATCCCTTGTGCACGAATTTTTATAGCCAGTTATGTAAATACATAAGGACAGATAAGGAGGTCAATTAAACATAAAATCGTACCCAATCAAAACACAGTTGTAGAAAAATCCGAAAGAACGACAAGACCTACATTTATTTGTACTTCTTTGCAATGTTAATAACACACGACCGAGCAGAGTGCAGCCCCATCCCGGTACATCCTTTCAACCCTTTCAAAGGACCCGTTGCATTAATTAAAATGTTGCGATCGGCTGTAAGTACTGAACCGGTCCGAGAAGTGACCTAGGCCCACATTCAGGGGGTGGCTGCGCGAAGGGATGAGAAGGGGGCGGGGGGGGGGGG
>CABIKL010002250.1:0-13023 GCA_902196195.1 Aptinothrips rufus
TGCTTTTGGTATAGGGCCATTAGGCAGGCTCGGACCCCCTCCCCCCCTTAGAGCCTTACGAACGACGAGCTTTTTCTCGCCCGACTTGATCACCCCTGGTATTGATCATTAACTTACGCTGGAGCAGGAAATAAGATTATCTAATTGAAAAGATCGCGCTCAACACAGGGCATGAAGACTTTCTCAAAGCTTAAACTAATCTCAGTTACAAAGATGAGACTTCTCTTTCCATGTGCTTTATCAATCACTACTTCGATTTGATATTATGACTATGACAACCCAAGACTTTCCTGTTTAAAATTTGTTGGGAAATACTAAACCTCGGTGGCAGGACAAAGGGGAAGCCCATGCAAGTAACCCAGTGAGAAAGGAAAATTCGACGACATCGAAACGATGCCGGTTCGATGTCGAATGTCGCCAACCTGTCGCTTTCAAGACCACTTTCGAGTGGAAAGCGACATGTAAAACGACAAATAATCGACATCGGTGTCGAATCGACATCGTTTTGACATCGTCCTTTCGCACTGGGAATTGTACTGTCGGTCATTCCCTCCAGCGCCTCTTGGCATCCAAGCTCAAAGTCTAGTTTCGCTTGCTCTGATCCAGATCAGAATATTTCACGAGAGTTCCGGAAGACCGCTATAAGCTGGCTCAGGCCGGGTGTACATTTTGTGCTGCATGTTTCTAAATGACTTTCCTGCAAAAGAATGACATCCCGATTTCTAGCACTATCTCACCATCTAACAATAAGTTCCAAAGTGCAAGCTAATGTTCCAAGTTCCTTAAAATGAGGCTAAAGATGTCGATACTTCTCACTTTTTGATATTGATAGACTTAGAACTTTATTTAAATATGTTGGGCAAAGGTGACTGACTTTGATAGTGCAACATAAACTAAGGGCAAATTTTATCAAAATTTAACTGATTAGGTGAGTGACTGACCCCCTCACTAACGAGTCTATTCTTTAGATAAGCGCCCGCAAGTCGTAGGATAGGCAACCCCGTACTTCACTGCTGTTTAACTGGTCTGCCTACCTCGTGGTCTTTGAATGTGAATGTACGTCGTGAATGTAATGCGACTTGAATGTGAATGTGTCTTACAACTTGCAGAAGTGATCCCAAGATGGCGGTGGACGGCGGCATTGTTTACTATCTTTGATACTTATTGATACTAATTCCTTACAGACTTGTATTTTTTTCTGGCGTCCGGAAGGTGAGTCTTAGCGATTTTGAAAACATTTTACGATTGTCAGTATTCCGTGTGAGTTGTCAGTACTGTGAAGGTTAGTTTTGGTTATGTTGCCCAGGGTATGTTTTTTAATCTATTTAATAATTGTATCAAATCTAACTGCGATTGCATTTCATGTCACAGAATATCATTCTTTCAAAATGTCGAATACTCTAATGCAACAGTACGTGAAGGGACTTAAATCCCGGAACGATGAAACGAGGAAAAAGGCTGCGAGAGACCTTCTGCAATATGTGAGTCCAACTCTTGCTGTGATATTTTTTCCTATCTGTTGTTTTAGAACACAACTAAATGTGACTTGACTGATTTCAGCTGAAAACCGAATTACGAGAAGTATCTTTAGAAGAGCAGGCTGCTTTCATGGATGAGTTCAACCATCATATCTTTGAAATGGTGTCTGGATCGGATGTTAACGAGAAGAAAGGGGGAATCCTTGCCATAGGTATGTAGTCCTGATACTTGCCTGAGTCATATATTTTATTAGTGCGTTAAGTTTGGAATGTTTATTTCACTATCTCTTCATTTTCAGTTTGTTTGATTGAAGCTGATGTTGGAAACATCAATACTCGGATTGGACGGTTCGCTAATTATCTCCGAAATTTACTGCCCTCAAGTGACACTGGAGTTATGGAGTTAGCAGCTCACACAGTTGGAATGCTTGCTTTAGTCTCTGGCACATATGCTGCAGAATATTTTGAGTTTGAAGTCAAACGAGCATTTGAGTGGCTTGGAGGTGATAGAAATGAGGGAAAACGTTTAGCTGCAGTAAGAAAACTTGCTTTGTCTGTTGAGCTTATTTTGAAAGTATCTGTTTCTTGTAAATAAATTTTCTTTTATTATGTGTGTATGTTATAGGTCCTTGTCCTCAGAAAATTGGCTCTTTCTGTTCCAACATACTTCTTTCAACAAGTGCAAACTTTCTTTGACTTAATTTTCAATGCTGTTCGTGATCCAAAGCCTGCAATCCGTGAGGGAGCTGTAGAAGCCATACGTGCAGCACTGATTGCTACAAGTCAGAGAGAAATGGCTAAGCAGGCCCAGAAGCCTACATGGTAAATACAACAAAAACTATTTTTTAAACATTGCCTGTCATTGTTATGTTTCCATTCTGTTCTTTGCACTTGCAACTTATATGTATTTTCTTTTCTTCAGGTACAAACAATGCTTTGATGAAGTTGTCAAAGGCTTTGAAGACTCTGCATTCAGAGAAAGGGGGACAAACCGTGAAGACAGAGTGCATGGATCACTTCTCGTTTTGAATGAATTATTTCGTGTTTCAAATGCTACATGGGAAAGAAAGTATGTTGGTCTCATGGAAAAGCTGCAGAGTCAGCCAGAGACCAAAACAGATGTGAGTATCCCAAAGCTTGATTCTTTCTCTTTGCGTGATTTTTAGTGAAAATTATCTTGTGAATGTTTCAAATTTATGGTAAAGTTTCCTACTTAATCTCTTTTAGGAATGTATGGAGATTGTGGCACTTCATCGTAAACCGACAGTTGGCTGCAAATCTCACCTCAGCCCACATCGAGAAAGCGTCCCAGCTGTTAGTGTCATTTATGAAAGTGCATCATGTCGTCAGTTGATTGTGGAACGATTCAATCAGATATGTACAGATGTACTTGCACAACGCATAGTTCGCAACTCCCATCTACAGCATTCACTATTGACAGTTTTGCCTAGACTTGCTGCTTTTAATCGAGAGAAGTTCACCAAACAGTAAGATAATATTTTGCAATGTGTTGCTGTTGTATTTTCTTAAAATTTTAACTGTTAACTGGAATTTTTAGTCCGGAAAATTTTGTCTTATATTCATGAATTTGTGTTTATTACAGGCATCTAAATTCATCAATCATGTATTTATTAGCTAGTCTACGGAGCCGTGAAAAGGACCGCTCTGCTGCTTTCACAACTATAGGATTATTGGCAGTGGCAGTTGAAGAGGATATTAAACCATACATACAAAAAATTATGGAAGTGATAAGGACCTCTTTGCCCTCCAAAGTGAGATTCAGAGTCATATTGGATTGTGTATTTCTGAGGCCCTAATTTCTTTAGCTATCTAATCTTTGTCCTCTTGTCTATAGGATACACCCAGCAAGAAGCGATTTGCCCCTCTAGAGCCAGCAGTTCTCATGTGTATATCACTGATGGGTGAAGCTGTCGGCCCTGATCTACACAACGACATAAGAGATCTACTGGAGGCAATGTGGTCCACCGGTTTGAGTGCAACTCTCACTACATGCTTGCGCACTCTGGCTGTCAGTGTTCCGCAACTAAAGAGAGAAATTTCAGAAGGTTGGTTTTGTTGGTCTCTCACTTTTAATGTATTTTTCAAAACCTTATACTATCTCTTTTTTGGTTATACTTGGCAGGATTGCTTCGAATGTTGTCACAAGTCCTAATGCACAAGCAACTGCGGCACCCAGGTATGCCACGCCACATGTCCCTCAATGTGGGAAGTGCTGGTGTTGGAAGCAGTACTTCAGTCCCTCACAATTTGAACTCACCTGAGGGGTATGACACACAGAGCATAGTCCTTGCTCTGCGCACTCTTGGCAGCTTTAACTTTGATGGTATGTTCTCTCTTAGATAATTCCTTTAGTACTAAGTAGTACAATCATTATCTATACTTATTTCTGAACTATTACTTACGTGGGCATGCCCCTCTTTAGGATACTCTTTGCTGCAATTTGTTCGTCGGTGTGCTGATCATTTTCTCACCAGTGAGCAACAAGAAATTCGCTTGGAAACTGTCCGCACTTGTAGCAGACTCCTGAAACTTGCCCTTGAATCTTGTGGGAAGAGACCAACTGATAGTCTTCGTGACACGGTGGCCGAAGTTATAGGAAAGCTCCTTGTTGTTGGCATAACAGATACAGGTGAGTTTACCGAACATTTATCTGTTGATTTGAAAAGATACCTCAGTGGAAGAGAAATATTCTATACTCATTTTAGCGAGCATTTGATCAATTACCCCTGTTTTTTTATTTTACTTCAGATGCTGATGTGCGGTACTGGGTCCTGGCATCTCTTGACTCAAGTTTTGATATTCATTTAGCTCAGGCTGAAAATCTAAGTGCTTTGTTTGTGTCCATGAATGATGAAGTCTTTGAGATAAGAGAATTAGCTATTTGTACCATTGGTCGTCTATGCAGTTTAAATCCTGCTTATGCAATGCCAGCCCTTCGAAAAACTTTGATGCAGGTTTGTACTTTTTCTTGAAACAAGTGGTGCCCTGCTCTCTGGAACCAAAATGTTTTTATTTGTTTGGCTGATTTAATCTTTCTCCTCAGTTCCTCACCGAATTAGAATACTCTGGCATGGGGAGAAATAAAGAGCAGAGTGCTCGAATGCTGGACCATCTAGTGGTATACGCGCCGAGACTCATTGAACCCTACATGGAACCAGTTCTGAAAGTCCTTGTTCCTAAACTACGGGAGCTTGACCTTAATCCTGGGGTAGTTGTCAGTATATTGACTTGCATTGGAGATCTCGCTGAGGTGTGTAGAATTTAGATTAGTTTGTTTACTCACTACCATAATTTTTTCTCTCTTACTCTTTATTTCACCTTACATACTTTATCTTTACTATATACTTTCTACTATATATTATATACTATATGCTTTATACTTTACCTTATATACTTTTTATCTTTGAAGGTAAGTGGAAGTGACATGATGCCATGGGTTGAAGAATTGCTGTCAATACTTCTTGAGATGTTGGGTGATAGTTCATCTCCAGAAAAGAGAGGAGTAGCATTATGGGTTTTAGGACGTCTAGTCAGCTCTACTGGTTTTGTTGTACGACCTTACAACAAGTACCCACAGCTCTTGGAAGTGCTTACCAATTTCTTGAAGACGGAGCAACAGTTAAACAATCGGTAGGAGTAATGAGCATTAATTGGCAAGTATTCAAATTGACATGTAGTGCAATTCATTAATTTTTTGAATCTTTCAGGAGGGAAACAATACGTGTTCTGGGCTTGTTGGGAGCTTTGGACCCTTACAAACACAAGATGAACCTTGGACAGATTGATTCTCAAATTGATTCCACAGCTTTACTCGCCATGACTGATGTGAAGGGTGAGATTGATGCTAGCCATGGTAAGTTTTTTGTCAGTAGCTGTACATTATGAAAGCATTACATTTAACACTCAATTTACCTCTGAATGTTATCCTTCTTATTTCAGAACTTACCACCAGTGAGATGTTGGTGAACATGAGCTCATCAACTCTGGAAGAGTATTACCCTGCAGTTGCTATTGCTACTCTTATGAGAATTATTAGGGACCCAACATTATCTCAACATCATACAATGGTTGTTCAGGTATGTGCCAATAAGAATTTTATGACATGTTCTAGAGATGCTTCTTCAAACTTTGGTTATCCCTAACATATGCTTAACTGAACTTTATATTAATTATATGTATTTGAAGGGAAAAAAAATTGTTTTGTTTTAGGCAGTTACATTTATCTTCAAATCACTTGGAATCAAGTGTGTTCCTTACATTGCACAAGTCATGCCCTGCTTTTTAAATGTGATTCGTACTGCAGATGTTAGCTTTAAGGAATTTCTCTTCCAACAATTGGCTGTGTTGATTGCCATTGTGAAGCAGCATATTAGAAACTACCTTGATGACATCTTTCTTCTCATCAAAGTAAGTATATATGATCCTGTTCACTTTTTTATTTTTATTATTTTTTTTCTTTAAATTATGAAAAACTTCAACAACAGTATTTAATAATCCATTTCTGTTTTCTTGAAACATCCAGGAATTCTGGACAACTAACAGTCCATTGCAAGCAACACTAATTTTGTTAGTTGAGCATATAGCTATGGCTCTTGGGGCAGAATTTAAAGTTTACATACCGCAGTTGATGCCACAAATAATGCGGGTGTTGTCTCATGATAACAGTAAGGATAGAACTGTGACAACTAAGGTACGTGATCTTCAAAGCCAGAAGCCCATAAGCGTTACTGCAACTCCTAATGTTCTGAGCAGTATATAATATTTCTATTTTGACAGCTTTTGGCTGCTCTACAAAAGTTTGGCAACAGCTTGGACGAATACCTGCATTTGGTTTTACCCCCTATGGTGCGTCTTTTTGATGCAACTGACTGTCCAATCCAAGTAAGTTTATTGAATGACAAAGAAACTGTGTACCTTGGAATTTTGCTCTTTAGTCTGATCTTGATTGCTGTTATAGTATCCAATTTTATTGTTTTCAATAACATAGTATGTTGCTCATGACTAATAACTACTTTTGTACTGTTTACTTACAGGTGTGCAGAGCCGCAATGGAATCAATTGAACATCTAGCAGAATCCTTAGATTTTACTGATTCAGCCTCACGCATTGTTCATCCTCTTGTAAGAACTTTGGACACTCATGCAGAGTTGAGGCAAACAGCTATGGATACTCTATGTGCCTTGATTCTTCAGCTAGAACGCAAGTTTACTATTTTTATTCCCTTGGTAACCAAAGTTGTTTCAAAGCACAAAATAAGCTGTCCTCGATATGAAGCTCTTACTACAAAACTTCTTGCTGGACAACCACTTACTGATGAGGAGACCATGCTATCCAAACGTAAACAGGCCAGGAACAAAAACAGAGATCTGGCCTTAACATCCTCTGATACAACCACCATCAAACGCCTGCATGTCTCAGCTCCAAATCTTCAACAAGCTTGGACAGCAACTCGCCGTGTCTCTAAAGATGACTGGTTAGAGTGGCTCCGGCGTCTTAGTATTGGACTGCTGAAAGAATCACCATCACCGGCATTACGGTCTTGCTTGGCTCTCGCTCAAACATATTCCCAGCTCCCCCGTGACCTTTTCAATGCTGCTTTTGTCTCATGTTGGTCTGAACTTGATGAAAATTATCAAAGAGAACTAATTCAGGCACTGCAGCAAGCTCTTATGGTTCCTGACTTACCTGAAATAACCCAAACAATTTTAAATTTGGCTGAATTTATGGAACATTGCGACAAGGGCCCATTACCTCTTGATCCGCCTCTACTTGGAGAAAGGGCTATGCATTGTCGAGCGTATGCAAAAGCTCTGCACTACAAAGAAGAGGAATTTCATGAAGGACCAAACGCCCAAGTTATTGAATCTCTTATTTCCATCAACAACAAACTTCAACAGAAGGAAGCTGCAGCAGGACTTCTGGAGTATGTTATGAGCCACCATGGAAAGGAGTTCAAGGTGCAGGAAAGATGGTATGAAAAATTGCACAACTGGGAGAAAGCTCTACATTCATACAAAGAGAGATTTGTTGAGAACTCAAATGATTTGGACCTTGTCCTTGGGCAAATGCGCTGCATGGAAGCCCTTGGTGAATGGGGCCAACTCCAGGACCTAGCAGAAGGCCATTGGAGCAAAGTTACTGAGGATGCCAGACAGCGAATGTCTCGCATGGCGTGCGCTGCTGCTTGGGGCCTTCATAACTGGAATAGTATGGACCGTTACGTTAACTGTGTTCCGCGGGACACTCAAGATGGAGCGTTTTACAGAGCTGTCTTAGCAGTGCATAGGGAGCAGTATGATAATGCAACTCAGCTGATTGAATCCGCCAGAGATCTGTTGGACACTGAATTGACTGCCATGGCAGGTGAAAGTTACCAGCGTGCTTATGGTGCAATGGTTTCAGTACAAATGTTGGCTGAGCTAGAGGAGGTCATTCAGTACAAACTCAACGCAGATAGAAGAGAAACCATTCGTAAGATGTGGTGGGAAAGGCTCCAAGGATGTCAGAGGGTTGTTGAAGACTGGCAGCGTATCATTCAGGTCCACTCTCTTGTTGTATCGCCTGAAGAGGACATGCATACATGGTTGAAATATGCATCATTGTGTCGAAAATCATCAAGATTCATGTTATCAAAGAAAACATTAGTAATGCTGTTGGGTGTTGATCCAGAAGAATGCCCAGATCAACCACTTCCTATTACATGTCCTCAGGTAACTTTTGCGTATGCAAAACACATGTGGATGTCTGGGAAGCAAGTGGAAGCATACAATAAATTACACCACTTTGTTCAAACATCTCTACAACCAGCTAGTGAAAGTTCTGGAGACAAACGTGACCAACACAATCGCCTTCTTGCTAGATGCTACTTAAAGCTTGGCCAGTGGCAAGAAGTCCTGCAAGGTTTCAGTGAATCTTCCATCCCAGAAGTACTCCGCTACTATCAAGCAGCCAGAGAACATGATCCCAACTGGTACAAGGCTTGGCATGCATGGGCATATGTTAACTTTGAGACTGTTTTGTTTTACAAGCAGAGTGAGACTCTTTCAGGAGGAACTACTGCTGCTGGTAACAATATCATCTCCCAGTTTACTGCACCAGCTGTTGTTGGATTTTTCAGGTCAATTTCTTTGTCTCATGGGAGCTCACTGCAAGATACTCTCAGACTCTTAACCCTTTGGTTTGATCACGGAGAGTGGCCTGAAGTTAATGATGCAATTTTGGAAGGACTACGCACTGTTCAGATAAATACCTGGCTTCAGGTCATTCCCCAGCTCATTGCTCGTATTGATACACCTCGAGTACGTGTTGGACGCCTGATCCATCATCTGCTCATGGACATTGGGAAGCACCACCCTCAAGCTCTTGTTTATCCCTTAACGGTTGCAAGCAAATCGGCAAGTCCACCTCGTCGTATTGCTGCCAACAAAATTCTCAAGAGCATGTGTGAACACAGCCAAACTTTAGTCCAGCAGGCTGTCATGGTAAGTGATGAACTGATTCGAGTAGCCATTCTCTGGCACGAACTGTGGCATGAAGGGCTCGAAGAAGCTAGCCGGCTGTACTTTGGAGAAAGAAATGTGAAAGGTATGTTTGAAGCCTTAGATCCGCTCCATGCAATGTTGGAGCGAGGTCCTCAGACTTTGAAAGAGACATCTTTTAACCAAGCTTATTCAAGAGATCTAATGGAAGCTCAGGATTGGTGTCAACGTTATAAAGTTTCAGGCAATGTTAGAGACTTAAATCAAGCATGGGACTTATATTACCATGTCTTCCGGCGCATATCCCGTCAACTTCCTCAGCTCACTAGTCTAGAATTACAGTATGTGAGTCCAAAGCTTCTTGTAAGTCGTGACTTAGAACTTGCTGTGCCTGGAAGCTATGTGCCAGGACAACCAGTAGTACGCATTGCACACATTCAAAGTTCACTGCAAGTAATAACATCAAAGCAACGCCCCCGAAAACTATGCATCCGAGGAAGTAATGGTAATGATTATATGTTCCTCTTGAAGGGACATGAAGACTTGAGGCAAGATGAGCGTGTCATGCAACTTTTTGGATTAGTCAATACAATCCTTATCAATGATCCTGAAACTTACAGAAGGAACCTTACCATTCAGCGCTATGCTGTGATTCCATTGTCAACTAATTCAGGTCTCATCGGCTGGGTTCCTCATTGTGATACTCTGCACACCCTAATTAGAGATTACCGAGAAAAGAAGAAGATTCTTCTAAACATAGAGCACCGCATCATGCTGAGGATGGCTCAGGATTATGAACATTTGACTCTAATGCAGAAAGTTGAGGTGTTTGAACATGCATTGGAACATACTCAAGGAGATGACTTGGCTAAATTGTTATGGCTGAAATCACCATCTTCTGAAGTTTGGTTTGATCGTCGAACAAATTACACAAGGTCCTTAGCAGTCATGTCCATGGTTGGTTACATTCTTGGACTTGGTGACAGGCATCCTTCTAATCTCATGCTTGATCGTTTGAGTGGTAAAATACTTCATATAGACTTTGGAGATTGTTTTGAGGTTGCCATGACAAGAGAGAAGTTCCCTGAAAAAATTCCATTCCGCCTCACTCGAATGCTCATTAATGCAATGGAGGTAACTGGCATAGAGGGCACTTATCGAAGAACATGTGAGTCGGTTATGTCGGTGCTACATCGCAACAAAGACAGCTTAATGGCTGTGCTGGAAGCTTTTGTATATGACCCTCTTCTAAACTGGCGCTTGATGGACGGCCATACTACTCAACCAACCAGGAAAATGAAGGGTGGACCAGATGTTGACTCTGTTCCCTCATCAACATCATCACAAGAACATGGTGATTTGGCTGAGAGTATAGGTGCAGCTCCAACCTCTCTAAGCACAACCTTGCCAAAGAGAGGCCTTCAGGTACTCACCAATACAGATATAAATGGTGAGTAAGCTCTGTCTTAAACATTAATTAGTGTGTGGAGCGATTTTAATATGTTTAATTTTCTTCTCTGTTTGACTTGAATCTTTCTCATCTCTTGTGTTCTTTAGCCGCAGAGACCAATAAACCAGAGGCTTTAAACAAAAAAGCTCTTGTGATCATAACAAGAGTTAGAGAAAAATTAACTGGGCGTGACTTTGCTCATGAAGAAGATACTGTTACTGTTCAAAGACAGGTCGAACTTCTGATTAAACAAGCTACATCCAATGAAAATCTTTGTCAGTGTTACATTGGATGGTAAGTTTCACCTTTTCAAGTACTTTTAATGTCGATAGAGTTATATCACCTCACAGATGTTTTACTTGTAATCTTATTTTTTGTTTCAGGTGTCCTTTCTGGTGAATGGCAACAACCAAACTTCATCATGTAGATTGCATTTTGAGAACTTTGTTACAGTGTCTGTCTTTTCGTGAAACGGAACTTTCCTTTTGGTATATTGTAAATTACTCCTACACTCCAGAATGTAAATATGTAAGATATAAAAAATTTGGTTTATCATGGAATTCTTAGTGCAAACATAAGAAACCGTGATTAATCAAGTGGATCATTTATATTTTTTTTTGAGAATTGTTGTAACTAGAATTTTGGATTGTCTTTTCACAGGTATTACTTGGATGCTGTATACGTTTGATCAGTGGTCGGAAAGAAATTATGTGTCTACTTCTGAGCGCTAATACAAAGTTCCATTGTACCAATTCAGCCTCTTTTCTGACTAAACATTGAGTAGTGACTTTTATTGTGGGTGATATTCCTTACTACTTGATGGCATCTCTGCTTTCTTTCTGTTTTTATGTTATTATTTGTTTTTGTGTCTCCTTGAAACATGAACCTGTGTTTTGTTTTTGTCATTCCTGGTAACTTAAGGATGATCACATTTCTACTGCTAGCTTGTCTCTCTTATAATTTAAAAAATATAGCCACAAAAAAAAAGAACATTCTTATTACAAGCTTTGCTTGCTGTTGCTGCTGTTTTTTTTTTATCATTCCTTCTATTTTATGTCAGTACCGGCCTTATAGTCACATTGTAATTAAGTTACAATTGTTCTGAAAACAGTCCTGTGCATCAATATTTTGTTTTCCGGTTTTCGTTTTCTTTTGAAATGGATTATATTATTGCTGATTTCCTGCAGTTTGTCTTTGGTACTTGTAGACTTTCTGATGGTGTAAATCCTCGTCTGTGTATGTTTTGTTAAAGGTAAGCAACAATCATATTTTTGTATCAAGTTGTTTCAACCTTTATATCTTTGTAATGGACAATGTAATTTGTTACACTCCATTATAATCTTCTGGAGGCCATAAGAACTTAAAACTTTACTAATTATTGTAGGGCAACTCCCAGTGAGAAATGTCAGCCGAAACGATGTTGTAACGATATCAAAAGTGTGAAATAGATGCCGTTTCGATATCGTTTCCAATGGCAGTTCTCACTGGGTTGTTGTAGTGATTGTGGCAGTGCCTGTGATGTCACCAACTTCCGCAATGTAAGTTAGTTCAGCTATTTCTTACATGTTACTTTCATATTTTTTTCAAATCTGCTTTCTTAGTGGAAAGTACTGAAATCTTTGAATAGTGTTCACAAATAATATGAGATATGTGCCTTATTTTTACTGTGTTTAAAATTGGTGACGTTGGATTGTGAAGGACGTGGTAAGCTGAATAGTTCTTACTGGTCACTGTGATCGACCTTATATTTTTTTTAAAAAAGAATTCTTGCTGTGGCCATGAGGGGAAATGTGAGTTACTACTTGCTCCTAGTCATATGAGGATACGTGATCTATCATTTGTATTCTTAATAAAGAACTGAAGTATGAATTTCAACATGTATTTTTTATTTTTCCCCTTTCTTTTGAGGTGACACTTATTGCTCTACAAGAAACTGCCCTGCACACTTTAAAAGTACTTTCTTTATTTGCTGTTAAATTGTTATTCAACAGACTTAATACATGTACTATGTACTTAGTTGGACTTATTCAAAACATAGAGTTGGTTTCTTGAATTTCACAGGTTAGGGCACTCGCTTTTTAAAGAGGTAAGCAGCAATAGAACATAATGAACATATACTGGACTGAATGAAAATTGTCTCTGAGTTGTTGACAGACAACTAGGTTATCTCACGCAGTATATAGACGGAGAAGGGTTAGTGACGTGACTGCTCCCTCATTTCTGATAAGAATTTATGAAACGACGGATCAAAACAAAACAATCGCCTTCAACTTACATAATACCACAACAATTGCAGACAGAGTGGCGCACGGGGGCGTCTCGCTGCAACTTCGGGCATTGACGGGCAAAGAGAGAGAGAGAGATGCTCTATTGTTTATTTGGCCTCTGCGCTCTGATTGGCTGATTTCGTGTAGTGCGAGTGCGACTGCGCTGTCGGAATCGCATGTAGTGCGAGTGCGCTGTCGGAATCGTCGCGGACTCGGCGGCGGCGATTATTTTTACTTTTTTACTGTTGATAGCATGATCTTATGGGCATTAATGTCTAGCAAGTAACTTGCCCTTCCCACCATTGATTTTCCTTTTTAATTTAAAGCCA
>CABIKL010002251.1:0-13019 GCA_902196195.1 Aptinothrips rufus
CCCCCCCCCCCCCCCCCCTCCTGCCCTGTCTCGATAGATAACATTTCCTGTTTGTAGCGCCGGAGATCATTGAATCTACGCGCCGTACCCCAATGCTTGTGCATCTCTCCCCATAGTACCCTGCGGACTTCCCCTCATCTGTAGAAGGGCTCGCCCTCCCCTTTCCCTCGTCTGTTTCACTCGCACTTTCTTGGCAGCCACTCTCTCAAAATGAGGTGTTTCCCTTTTCTCTCTCCTTCGCAAACCGACACGAACTACTAACCACGTGTCGCTCTGCTCGTATTTTCTGGACGGCGCCCAGGATGCCGCCTGGTGACCTTGAAAACCTTGAAGATGTTCCCCCTGCCTCCCTCCCTTCCTCCCTCCCTTCGCCTGTCTCAATGTAAATCATCCACTGCCGCATTGAATGCGTGTTTTTAGTTTTTTCGTTCGATCTCTGCCCAGGTATTGAGAAAAACGCAGATAATAGTAATTTAAAAAAAATTTATCTCACAAAATTTGCAATGAACTGTGCGTTTGCGAGTAGTTTTCTGTAAATAAATAAAAGTCAAGAACACTCAAACTTTCAGACTTTACGCGCGACCCCCGAAAGCAGGCGGAGAGGAGAGAAGGGAAGGGAGCGAATCATAGACAGGAACCATAAGTGACGTGACGTGCCTTACACAGTCAAGAAATAAAAAGACATTGAAATCATTTTAAAAGATATTGCTTAAAGAAATTATATCAGTTTGTGGAACAACCAATGACTCAGGTTTGCCAGTATGGAATATTCCCTTGGATTGTGGGCGATATCGCTTGAATTGGGCGCCTCATACGTAACCATGGCGCTCAGCAGTTGGCAATGCCGATCACGAAACAAGTGCATGGTCTAGCAGACAGCCGACGCTTTTAGCATTCGCTTCGCTGTTCGCGGTGAGTGTATCGCGTTATTGGTGGCAATCTTCAGTCGAGTACGCACGTGTCTTGGATGTAAGTACTCATTTAACAGCGGTAACAGTTGTTGTCACTTGTCACTAACTTGTTTTAGGCGGATTAATCCGAATTCCTACCGGTGAGCAGCCCCCACCCCTCGTCTCAGCATCTTCGACTTGACTTTATTGTTTTTCTTGTCGGAAAGCACGACACAGTGCGACATTGCGTCAAACGTAGAATTGTGTTGAGTGGAGCGTTAGTGATAATCCTCTGACCTTTCGGGAATCTTCTTAGTCCCTGCCGCTACATCTACTGTTGCTCTTCGACCGTTTGGACATTTTACTTTATTTTTCTTGGAGGCAAGAGCATCTGCACTTTGCCCAAGTTATCATCGGGAATCCGTTTCTGAATGATTCCCTTCATTCTCTTGTCATTCTAAGCTGTGCTGTGGACGCTAGACAATAATCTTGCTGTCTTTACCCCCAGTGAGCCTCGAAGGATTAGCTACCAGCGTGCTACGCTGCCACCTAGGCGACGCCGGTTTTCATCGTGTATGCCTTCTGGCATCGCTAGAAAATGGATTCACACAGTAGTGAAGCGACTGGCAGCTTAATAGTGGTGTCCAACAGGCTACCCTTCGTTCTGAAGAGGAATGAGAAGACCAATCAGCTGGAGCGGAGAGCCAGGTTAGTTACCAGGCGTTACGTCGTAGAAGCGGTCGGGTCCTTCTTAACCTTGAACTCGAATTCAACGCGAGCGACAGGACCGTTTATGACTGGACATATTTTTCAGCGAATGTGGGACTGCGCGCATTGACAACCCTCTTGGAAACTTAGAATTTCTTGTTTCGTTTTCCTCGATTGAACTTGCATTGCTTGGTGATATTCGCCTGCAAATGTGTTCCTGAATGCTCTAGAAGTCACTTGTTGAAGGGTTGATAATGGCGCCCACCAGGGGTGGAGGTGCCACTAATGTGTTATTTTGTATCACTTCTTTTCGAATTGCAGTCGAGTACAGTTCTTGTATAACTTTCCTTGGTTAGCGTAGATTATTCCTAAAGTGTCATCCGTGTTGATGTTTCTTTTCAGTTATTCAAATATTCGTACTGAATGACAAACTTGCACCCTAATCATTATGAAATGTTTATCCTTTTTTTCCAAATTAGAAAATATAGAATATAATGTAAATTTTAAATGATTTTTAGATGTTCTCGAGTAGCAGTCATCTAATTTTATTTACCATTCCGTCTCAAAAGTCTGTCAGTGCTGAATAGTTTTTCTTTCTTTAGGAATTGGGTAATCCAAAGATGGCCAAAGCGGAAGTGTAATAAGCGCAGCTGGAGCGCATTGTTCTTTGAAATACTCTATTGATTGTTGTTGCCAAAGTGCAAAGCGCTTGCAATGATTAGTTAAGTTGTGAGGGTTGGAGGGTAGCTAGATCTTCAGTAATAGAAAAATTCAATTAGGACATTGCATTCTATGTTGCATGTTGAGGATTCTTCATAGGTATCATATTTGCTCTTTGTATGCCCAATTAGAATGAAAAATCTGGTTGTAATTTGACATCCTAGTGACATCAATATGGTTCACCAAAATGATTACTGAAGACTCCTTGCATCTAAGATGTCTTTGTAACTCCCAAGTGATTTTTCAGTTTTACTGGCTGAGGTAGCCTCAGTACCCTGTATTATGATCCAGTTTTCACTTTGCGTTGGTGCATCCACTTATATTTGTGTTGTGCATTGGAAAAAAAATCCTCTTTACCTAAAATTATTTAGTGAGTGATTTTCTAACACTGCCCTTTACAGAATTATATCTTAAATGGAAAAGCCAAATTTTTTTTTTTTTTTTAGAAGAAAAGAGGAAAAATAGTAATGAAAAGGACAGCACAGCAGAGCTCCATGAGCATGCTCCATTAACTCTCGAAATTGATAAATGTCTGAGGGGGATCAATCTTGATCAGATAACATTTCAAGGCCAGAGCAATAGTTCACAAAAACATTAGCTTTGGCTGAGGACGTCAGAAAAAACCCAGATACTGCAAATGTTGGTAATGGGCTTTACTTGTTCTTCTCTGACCTACAAACTTTGCAACTTATCATGTTGGTTTTCTATTTTATAAAGTAGTTCTGTCAATGAGCTCTCACGATCATAATCTGTTTTTGAGTCCACTGAATTCATCCATTTGTCACATTTTTTCTGTACTGTACTGTATTAATTTTGTTTTCTTTTGAATCCAGATGGCAAAATTTCACAATGAAAAATTAGTAGTATTACGGTTCATCCCTGAGATCCTAATTCAATTGGAAAAAATGCCATCTGGACTTTGTGGGTTCAAGAACTCATGTTCCTTTTGTATATGTTTTGCTTTATCAGTAACACTGACAGTCTGATATGACCACTGTGTTTGAGTGGTATTGTGTATGTGTGTGCCAAGTTCTTCTTTGTGAGTAGGAGCCAAACATATTTTGCAGGAAGTTGACTCTCTCACTTTTTTATTCCTGCTCTCTTTTAGTGTTCATATGTGAATCCATTATTGGCGAGTCAAAGTCTTGTATAAACTCTATAGTTAATGTCCCACATCTAATATATATTAGTTTTTTCTTCCGAATAAAGAACTTGAAGGAAAACAAAACATTGCCTTATTTTTGTTAATTCAGTCAAATTTTGTGTTCCAGCCCTGGCGGTTTGGTAACTGCTGTTGCGCCAGTTGTTGTTCAAGGTAAAGGTTTCTGGGTTGGCTGGCCTGGTATTCATTTGGAAGACCCCAGCGAGGCCATCCCAGAGTCAGACCCCGCTGACCGTACTCCTACAGCTGGACTTCTCTCAGAAAAAGTAAGACAGATTTTTCTGCTCATTTGATATTTAACGCAAATTTCTTTGTGACTTGAATAAATTAATGTTGCTCTGTTCTATTGATTTTCGTCTATTTACCTAGGTTGTTGCAGTTCATGTGGATCCTGCTGTCTTTGATAGTTATTACAATGGCTGCTGCAACAACACCTTCTGGCCTCTGTTTCACTCAATGCCTGACAGGGCATCATTCAGTGCTGAACATTGGAGGGTATGTTGACCGAATTAACAAAAAAATGCATTTCAAACTTACAACATTTTATTATTAATTTATACAATTTTGTTTTTAGAATTACTACAGTGTTAATAAGGAATTTGCCCAGAAAACTCTGTCAGCACTGGAAAAGGTTTCCAGAGACCAAGGTCCTGAGCCTGGACCCCCCCTTGTTTGGGTACACGACTACCACCTGATGCTTGCTTCCAACTGGATTAGACAGGTAATTGTATCTTCTTGATTTCTTTGTGACATATAAATCTGTTTTTTTCTTCATTTGCCAACTTTTTACTATTTTGCAGGGTGCTGAGGAAATGAATCTCAGATGCAAGCTAGGTTTCTTCCTCCACATTCCTTTCCCACCTTGGGACATCTTCCGTCTGTTCCCATGGTCAGATGAGGTTCTTCAGGGCATGCTCGGTGAGTTGAGATTTGTCTTACAGATGTAAAGCCTTTGTGGGCTCTTAAAGTAGTTTCTTCTCCAGAGTAGAAATTTGCGGAATCAACCAGGCCCTTGACGATGATATTTCAGAATTGGTCCACATTATCAGTGTGAGATACCCTTGGGTTGGTAAAGTTCCATGTCACAGATTTTTTCCCCAAACCCATTTGTATCAGAGATATGGCCTCTTTGAGAAATCTCATGGATTTGCACATAATTGCATAAAAATGCTTGTATTTTTTTTTCTGATTTGTTTAATGGCTCCAACAGTATTTTTTTCTAAAATAGCATGAAAAACTGACCTTAGAATCATACTGAAACGTTAATATCATTATTAAAAAAAATTATTAAGATTCAATGTTTTAAAAGCTGGAAAATGCTAGTTCTAAATTATGTTCACCTCAGTTTTTGAAAGATTGGGGATGAAATATCCTTTAAGTGTCCCCTACGATTCCCAACTACAGTTGGGCTCGGTCAGCCCCAAACTCACACTGATAGTGTAGACCAAATCTGAAATATCATGGTTGCATGAATTTCTGTTCCTCTGCAAATGTCCAAGAATTGTGTAATATTTGATGAATAATATTGTGATTTGTTCTCTCTCTAGGTTGTGATATGGTTGGTTTTCATATTCAAGATTACTGCCTCAACTTTGTGGACTGCTGTCAAAGACGGTTAGGCTGCCGTGTTGACCGCAAAAACATGCTGGTAATTTGAGTTATTATTCAACGTTTATTATATCTAGTCCTCGGTTCCTCCATATTTAGTTTTTAAAATATTCCTCTCTTGCAGGTTGAACATGGCGGCCGCACTGTTCGAGTGCGTCCTTTGCCAATAGGCATTCCATTTGATCGTTTTGTCCAGCTTGCCCAAAGTGCACCTAAAGTAATGTCGAGCTCCACAAGGATTGTGCTTGGCGTGGATCGTTTGGACTATACCAAAGGCTTGGTTCACCGTCTTAAGGCATTTGAAGTGCTGTTGGAGAAACACCCTGAGCATCGTGAGAAGGTAGAAACAGCATTGTCTAGCATTATCGCAAGTCTAGTTCTTAGGATGCTTTCTTGAATTTTGGCATTTTCCTTATATCTGCATGAATTTGCATAATTTCTAATGAACACAGGCTGTTCTGTGCAGGTGACGCTTCTTCAGATATGCGTCCCATCACGTACTGATGTCAAAGAATATCAGGAGCTCAAAGAGGAAATGGATCAACTGGTTGGGCGTATCAATGGACGTTTCACCACTCCAAATTGGTCTCCCATTAAATACATCTATGGTTGTGTTAGCCAAGATGAGTTAGCTGCTTTCTACAGGGATGCCTCTGTAGCTCTAGTTACCCCTCTCAGGGATGGTAAAGTTTGCATTTCTTGTCTTTTTTAAATTATTCTTAAACCATGCACGTTTTTCTGGTTTCTTTTAATCACAGCAAAATAATCGTATGATGGTGTGTATTTTTCATTTCAGGAATGAATTTGGTGGCCAAGGAATTTGTGGCATGTCAAATCAATGAACCACCGGGTGTTCTAATAGTTTCTCCATTTGCTGGTGCTGGTGAAATGATGCATGAGGCCCTGATTTGCAATCCATATGAAATTGGAGCAGCAGCTGAAGTCATACACAGGTGAAAATAGACCTGCATTAATATTTTATCATGCAATTCATCTGTGCAGTTTTAGTTTTGTTCACCAATTAAATTTTGTATGTACCACAGGGCTTTAACCATGCCAGAGGATGAGAGACAGTTACGTATGAACTATCTCCGAAGACGAGAGAAAATTAATGATGTCAACTTTTGGATGAAGTCATTCTTAAAAGCCATGGGCTCTCTTATTTATGAAGATGGTGAAGAGACATTGCCAACTACTATGCAACCTGTCACAATGGATGACTTTGAGGAGTACTTGTCAAAGTAAGTCACTTGTCATGGATAGTAGGAATATGATTAAAAACCTTTAAGGTATTCGACTAGCTCTTGATTGCTCTGACAGTTTGCAATAAATGAATATTTTATTTTGGCAGGTATGTGGGTTCCAGACACAAACTAGCTCTCCTCCTTGACTATGATGGAACTCTAGCACCTATTGCGCCTCACCCAGACCTTGCAATTCTCCCTCCTGAGACTCGCAACGTATTGGAAAGATTATCGAATATGTCAGATGTTTACATAGCTATTATTTCGGGTCGCAATGTTAACAATGTGAAGGAAATGGTAAGTGTGCACAATTCCAACAGTTATCGAAGTTTGAAACCATAAAATCAATTTTAATATTAAAAAACTTTAACAGGTTGGCATTAATGGCATAACTTATGCTGGAAACCATGGTCTGGAAATAGTGCACCCTGATGGCAGTAGATTTGTGCACCCAATGCCTATTGAATTTGAAGGCAAAGTTAGGGATCTTTTAAAGCAGCTTCAGGAACAGGTATGTGATATGAACTCTGAACTCATTTTTGCTATCTGTAATAAAGTTCCTAATTCTTACTTCGATTTCCAGGTCTGTAGAGATGGCGCCTGGGTTGAAAACAAAGGAGCCCTCCTGACTTTCCATTACAGAGAAACACCTATTGAAGTGCGGCCTGAGATGGTAGCTTTGGCAAAGCAACTTATTGAAGATGCTGGTTTCCGCGCTGGCCGCGCTCATTGTGCTATCGAAGCTAAGCCCCCGGTTCAATGGAATAAGGGACGTGCTTCGCTTTATATTTTGCGCACGGCATTTGGAGTTGATTGGGAAGAAAGAGTTCGAATCATTTACGCCGGAGATGATGTGACTGATGAAGATGCAATGGAGGTATTCACTCTTGAATCTATTTTGCCAGTTATAATTGTGCTAGTGAATGTTTTGAGCCCTTGAGTTTCAGTTCTGTTGTGAATTGTGTGTTGATCTCTTGGTTGCGATTTTCTTTTCTAGGCTCTGAAAGGAATGGCAGCAACATTCCGAGTCACATCATCCCAAATTGTGCGCACAGCAGCAGAACGTCGCTTACCCAGCACTGACTCTGTGCTAACTATGCTCAAATGGGTTGAACGGCATCTAAGCCGCCGCAAGCCTCGTGAGCACAATTCTGACAGGAGAAGCCGCAACAATTCTGGAATTAAGATGGAGATGTCCATACCTGATTTGCGCCGGTCTCCCTCACCCTCACCATCTGCTGACAGGTATGGCAAGCGACAAGAAAGGCCCTGCACTATGTCTGTCAACCTCATCTGAAGAATGTAAATGTTGGTCAAGAAAGTTTGCTGGTAGACCGCCTTGGTCTGTAGCATTCAACTTCTTGCTATTCTCTTCAACTTCTTGCAATACTCCTGGTTTCTCTGCACACTGACCAATTCCGTGGAAATTACTGTTGAACTTTATCTGACAAAATGAATGCCAAATTAGCAGATGCTAATTATTGGTGAATTCTGTTGCATTTAAAGCATAAGATTTAAACTAGCTGTGATCTGCACCTTGGTCTGCATTTTATATGAATCTCGAGCACGTTGTGCAGCTCTTTGTGATAAATGGACTGCAAGTCAATCATACAGTGCAACATTGCAGCCAACACTAGTATAAGCCCAGAATGGGTCACAGAATGATAATTTGCAAGGACATCCAGATGGTTTGGCTTACACTGGTAGGCCAGAGTGCCTGTAGTGTGTGCCTTAATGATATCTTGGATCCTAGCTTCATGGTGATTACATGAGTGAAAATCAAGCACTTTAACTGAAAGTTTGGTTGAATTTGTTGAAGAACACAAGTAGGCAGTTTTGCCTGTTATGTGACACAATTTCAAAGACTTGGAGACCATCAAGAGTGACCAGTAGGCAGTATGCCTGAGGTTACATGTGGAAATCTCCATCAATTTGACCAAATACTATTTTTCAACACCATCTTTTAAAATTTTGGATTCCATTCTCTTCACATTTCCACACTGTCGAAGATTCCTGCACCAAAGTAGAGAGTTGACTCAAATACTCACAGATCTGTTGCATCTGTACTTCCTTGAATGATGCATCCTAGGAACTAGCAACAATGTTGATCCAGGGATAATATTGTATTAAATAAAACTTTGTGTTCAGTCTTCACCTGAATCTGATACTCAGATTTAGTACAGTTGTATGTGTTATGATTTTGAGTTTCAAGCACTGTCTTGAATATGTATAATATGACGAATCGTAAAGGTTTTTTAAAAATGTTTTGACTTTGTGAAACTTTGACACCAATGGATGTTCTGCAGGGATGAGGAGGAGTTTTTCCCAGCCAATGAACAGGCGGACACAGCAGAGACGTCCCATTGAACATCTTCCCTTTGGATCCAGTGCTAAGCAGCAAGTGGACCCATCAACTGCTGGCCTTCTGATCCTCATGGCAGGTCTTGTCTGGTCGCCGTTTTATTTGACTTTTTTTAAGTTTGATTCTGCTATGTTAGATTTTATTTCCTTGTAGCTAGTCTTGGTTTGCTATGTCTGCGTGTACATTAGTTCATCAGTAGAGTTTCATGTCTTTCATGCTATGAAATCATCCATATCTAGTTCATTTATGTAAGAAAGCTTAAGATTGAGAAAAGCTCTCCATATCAGTGAAGAATCACATTTTATTTTGTATACATTAAATATATGCCAATGATATTTAGTGCCTCTGGTGAATTTTCTTTTCCACTCCAGATGTATGTTTGTACTATTGGCTCTAGTCTGAAATTGAGAGGATCTAAAGAACATTCATCCTCTCAATGTCAATGGTTTGTTGTATTTCTTTTTAATTATTAATTTCCAGATTTTTATACAAATTATTTTGTTACCACTCAAAAGTGTGTGCTGTTTTTGTAGTCAACTGCTGTGATGGAGGTGAATTTCAATAATTCAACCCTCTTTTTCTTTCAGTGTCTAATACATATCTGTGTATAGGATGTTCTGTCCCGGTGTTGTATATTGTTGCTCACCTTTGCATTTTATATCTTGCATGAAGTGTGAACTTGGAGCCAGTATATTTTTTGTACATACTATTCCTGTCTTCACAATGCATGTTCTGATATTATTAAATCAGCACTTAACATGGTATTGATGTGATTTAAAGAAAAAATTTGATGCTTGTTGAGTCTCCGGAATTAAGAATGATTTGTTCTTTTTGATTAAACATTTTCACCCAAAAGTAGTCGTACTTAAGTTTTTCAGTGTGCTATGTATCTCAACTCTCAAGAGAATGCCCATTCTAGATTATTTTCCATTTAGAATACGTTTCAACATTTATTTTTTTAATTTTCAGTCACACTGTTTTGACATATTGTATTCTCCTTAGTGCCAAAGTAGTTGTTCTTTTTAGCAAATGATTGCTTGCTTCCACTTTCAAACCATATAAAGACTGTCCTCTGACACCGATCACATTGGTTGGTTTCAACTCATATGGTATAAAAAGAACATTAAAGAACTAAATTGAGCTCAAAATCTTTTCATTTCTAAGTGAGATTTAAGACCCATGCACAACACTTTTAACTAGTTCCATTCAGTGAAAAGCTGATTTGAAATTCCACAGAAATATAAAGAATGAGTGGTTTCTGCATGAAAGAACGCATGACTGGATTCCAAAAGAGGTGGCACTTATTGATCTCCAAGAAACTTCTGTACACACTTGAAAGTCATTTCTTAAGTTACTGTTAAATTGCTCTCTACGTACGTAGATCTCAACTGAAACGCTCCGCGAGAGTTAATCTATAGTCGCCACCTGGTGGCGCGATCTCTCGCAAGAAGAAGCGAGGCGCGATTTTGCATTCTGTGATTCAAGAGTTTCGGGGAGAGAAGCAGCTGCAGCCACTGCTCCACGGCTGCTTCTCGCTGATAACAGAGTATCAACATGAAATGGTATTAACACGAGAGTGTTGAGGATAATTTTTTACTCTCCGATCTCCGTTACACTTGGTAGCCTTGTAGAGTACATCCAGGCAGACCACTTGCGCACATGGATTGATCAAATTCGCAATATAGGAACCGTCATAATAGCTTCAACGTCAAAATTTACTCTAATTTGAAATTACTTTTTCCTTATGTGTGTTTTAAAGTCTCTGGTGCTTGTGATTTATGAAGCACAGATGAATTAAGAATTATAGGTAATTATATTAACTGCAATGTAAAATAAATAAATAAATATATTTGATGATAAAATTAACCATTCATTTCACAAACTGCCAACTCATTCCAGCATGACTTGTTGAGCCACACTAAACACGTCATAAATACAAACTGTACATTACAGAAATTTGGACTGCTTCGTCCACTACTGTGAGGAATCAACCCATGGCATTTGCTTCATGAGTTTGTGAACACGTTCCATTATCACGTCATTAGAAACTAAGCATTGTCTTAATCCATACGGTGATTCAATCACAACAACATCCTCCAGCACAAGCATATTACCGTCCTCAACAACAGGGATATGATTGGCACATAACCAAGCCTTTAATTTAACTCGGCGGCTTTCGGCTTCCTCTTCTGAAATTGTTTCTCCAGTTACAAAAAGAATTTCATCTGGGATAGGTTCTGAGTGTCCGTCAGTTGATGAAATAGGGGAAACACTTGACACGGAATGGCCAACGATAATGTCCATGCTGATCCTATCGTCCTTCCGCCTCAGTAATATCACACTGAAAAATAAAAAAAATCGAATGAAAAAGAATGCCATTAAATATGACACAGGATAGAACAGATAAATGACGATTTAGCAATAGGTTAGTATGTGATTTTTGTTACTTTTTTAACCTTTCAGAAACGGGATCAATTGTGTAAACAAATCCTTTAAAAGAAGAACCTAAACTAGTTTTTACTTCAACATAAGAGCTAACGAATGACTGCAGATATAGCGGATCATTCACATAAACTTTTGAAGTCTCAGATGGAGACACTTTCCCGGTAGCCATGTTTCAACAATCACAATACAATCTAAGCAAAACAGGTTCACCACACCACTCACCCCACGCTGGTAGATGAAAGATACATCAAATTTGTCTGCCTTCAGGTCTGAATACTAGAAAAATCTCCGATATCAAGTCGAAATAAAATTAGAATGGTAAGTAGGGTTTTCCATTTGTTCACAATATGTGCGACATCAGTTGACAGGAAAGTGGTGTGGTGTCAGGTTGGGCGGCAAGTGGCGGCAGTTTTGTAAGGGAGCAACTAAGCATCCAAGCCGGCTTGGATGCTTAGTATGATTTTATGCAGGATTTTATTTTGTGTATCCAACCCAAGAAATATTTTGTGCAGGGACAAAATTCTGCAACCAATCACCCAAAACGTTATCTACATATAGGCTCGCAAGGACCCCACACGGGCCTCCTTAACTCTGCGCACATAACCAGGGACTTCCCTCGCACAGGGCATGCAGTGCGACGGGTCCACATTGCTGAGACGAGAGGCACGAATTATTGGCTCTCGCATCACACATTGCTTTCACGAGAATCGCTCAACCTCGCACTTACGGCACACGATCTTACGTCCCAGGCAGCCAGCCTACCGCCGTCACTTGACGTGTGCTCCGTAGGCCAGGTCGTTAGCCTGGGAGGCTGCCTCCCCGGCACCAGCGGGCGCTCCAGCACGTCTCTTGTAGGCGGTGGTGTAGGAGCTGGATCCATATTGAGGTCCGTATTGCTGTCCATAGGACGGAGGAGGGCCGTATGGCGGTGGCGGGCCGTACGCAGGACCGTTTTCTCGTTTCAGCTGGATCCACAACGGCACCTGTCAGTGTTTGTTGGTATTTTGAGAACGGTCATACCTAGCAGAGCAGAATAGTAAAAAATACGCCGAGCTGATATCTCTTAAAGCCGCAACACTGTCAAAATAACGTCCATACGAAGTGCTTATTTGGACGTCATTCAGACATCATTTGGACTTCCCTGTTCGCCTTGGATGAGTGTTTCGGCAATTCCTATATAAGTGCCCGGGAGTAGTGGTTTTAAAACCATCGTAATCCAACTGAGAAATTCGTGGTCGAAACGATGTGGAAACGATGGCGAATCGAATCGACGAAATTTGATCAAAACGGTTTCGAATCGATGTCGCGTCTCGACCAACCACTTCTCACTCGCCCAAGTAACGGTTTCGTCATGTTGACTTCACTTGACGTCAAAATGACCTCAAGTTGGTGTCAAAATGATGTCCTTTTGATGTCAAGCGACGCCAACATGACGAATCTCTGTTATGAGGGGGGTCGTTCTCGGCCTATCCAAACTATCTTTTGCGGCAATATCCAAGTGGGGCATCTTTTGTGGTATGACCCCCTCCATAACCAAATACTGGTTACGCCCCTGGGTATTCCAGTCACCTACAACGACTAATTGGCTCACGAAGGATTCCTCACCTCGCGTAGCAGCATCCTGATGAGGGCGACGATGAAGTAGGTGAGATGGCCCCAGAGGACGAGCAGCACCACTTTGAACTTAATCATGACCACAGCGAATGCCCAAGCCCACCAGTAGAATGTGGCCCATAAATGATGGTAAAGGAATTTCTTCTTGTGTATGCCACGCTCGCCTGCAATTTGAAATTATTTTATTTTTTGAAAATATAACGAGTAAGTACTAAGGGACTGCATCCTTAATCACTTTGAGACAAATCTGAAATTTTCAAATTTTG
>CABIKL010002252.1:0-13019 GCA_902196195.1 Aptinothrips rufus
TCCCTCCCTCCCTCCCTCCCTCCCTCCCCCCCTCCCTCCCTCCCTCCCTCCCTCCCTCCCTCCCTCCCTCCCTCCCTGTGCCCTCTGAGGGGGCACTGAAAGGTGGTCGGTGCGGTTTGGGCAAGACGCCCCTGAGAGGGCAGCAGGTGGATGGACGAGGTTCTTGAACCCAATAGAACCTGCGCGTATACTTGGTTTCATAGCGCAGAATTGATTTGAGGTAGACGAAGTGCACTCTCCAACTTAGACTTTGTTGAATTACTCAGAGTGTCCGCACAACGAGCATTTAACTCTTGCTCAGGATCATACTCGTAAAAAGTCAAGAATTGTACTGAACTTTTAGTTTTAGTCTACTGTGCTCGCCCAAAAACTTAAGTTCCTTGAAGGTTTCAAAGTTTTACCTTGCTGTGCCTAGCAGTAGCTGGAATCTTTAGAGCTGTTCCTCGGGCGAGGACGGTCATTCCCATGGCTTCTTTTCTGAAGCCGTCCCGCCCCGCCCCGCCCCGCCCCGCCCCGCCCCGCCCCGCCCCGCCCGGGACTATTCAGGCATGGTAGTCTAGCGTTGTAAAGCTGAGATTGATCGAGTTTGTTGTGTTGTCTCGGTCGATCGATATGGGCGGAGATGGTAGTCAGGACGAAGTGTAACAAGGAGCAGGCTTCACTGCGTGTCACCCGATGTGTTACAAGCCTCACTTGCCACGGCGGCAAGGGGCCGTCCAATAATTACCTAAACGCCCCCAGGCGTTTGGGAAAATTTGCCTAACTTTTCCTTGATGCAGCGCAAGGTCTTGGGGAGAGTGAGGCAAAATCGGCGTCGCAGGAGGAGAAGTGGACGATCAGTTTTGGCAGTCGTGGACGCGTTACGTAATTGATGGACGGCTTGCTAGAGAGCGTAGCAGGGAGGTATCTGCAGATGCTTAGAGGACATGCATATCGGGAACTGATAAATTCCTCGAATGACTTCAAAACTATTACAGCTCCAGTGGCTTAGCTTAGAACTCTCTGACTCGTTTTGCGGGAGTTCTTTATCAAGGAGTCGCTTTTCAGCCACGCCTGGCTGGCACAAAACTTTCAAAATGCCACGAATTTTCTGATGCCTTTCGTTGTGTTTTGGAGTGAGTTTACCTTATCTCCGCCCCTCTTCCCCCCTCCCCTCCCCTCCCCGCCGCGCCGAGCCACGCGTCACTGTGCTCGTCGCCAGGACCCAAGAAGTGCGATCCATTAATAAAGGGACGGGCCACGAAGCTGCTTACAAAATATGACAGCTTATTAAGTCGATAATGAGAGAGAAAGAGAGTGAGAGAAGAGAAGAGCGAGATGAGAGACTGATGCTGTGGGCTACTGCCGGAGCTGATGCATTGGAGGGGTCATGTGTGTGGAACGACTCGCCCGCATCGAGAGAGAGAGAGAGAGAGAGAGAGAGAGAGAGAGAGAGAGAGAGAGAGAGAGAGAGAGAGAGAGAGAGGGATGGGGAGGGGGCACTCGAATCAATCGATGCAATCAGTTGTGTGGCTGCGCCATGACCTGTCATAAGTTATATTGGCTTGTGTTCCGCGCCAATGTATTTATGGAGCTACTCTGGAAAGCGCGACGCTCAGAAACAAATATTATATCTCAGGAACATAAAAAATTTGAGTGAAGTTTTCAGTTTGAAACGCCGTGAGCAATAGTCCAGTCGGCAGCGCCACTCTCTTCACGCCAGTTATATGGAGTCCAATATAAGACTGATTTCCATGTGCGGCTCTACGGCGTTTTACAAGGAAAGCTCGGTTACTAGGGAGTCGCCATAGTAGATACAATCCCCGGCAATAAGCGCTTATCTCTGTTTGGACGGGCCGGGGGGGAAGGGGGGGGGGGGGGCGCTCGTGGTCAGTAGCACCCGCCCGACTCGGCATGGACACGAAGCTTTGAATTATGCCGGTGCACTCGAGTCCCTAGAGCAAATGGCTCTTCCATATCAGAGCTGACTCCAGCATGCCTTGCCTACGTGGAGGACCTTTGCTCATGACACTGAAACAAGAAATGTGTAGCAGTCTGGTACATTACGTACGTTAGAGCCTCCAAACAACACAAGTTTAGACTTGCAAAATTATTTCCTCCTTTTAAAAGTTTTGTATTTTTCAAATTTTACGTTTAAAGGGTGAGTATTTAGTCATTTTTCAACTACGCCAGCGTAAATTTTTGCTCACATTTAGGTGGTTGTTGGGCAAACGACTCATGACGGTTAGCCCTTGGAAACAAATTGTCGTCCCATGAAGTAAAGTCCGAGGCCGATAGAGATGTGAGGACTGCAATCCAGGCCTGTCCGAAGCCCTCTCCGCCCCGCCCCGCCCCGCCCCGCCCCGCCCCGCCCGGCCCCGCCCCGCCCCGCCAAGCCACGGCACGTTTAGCGCTCTGGCACACCTGCGAACAGTACAGCCTCTGCATAAGCAATAACAAATAGTGAGGCGGGGAGGGGGAAAGGAGAGGAGTAGATGGGGGAAGCGAGGAGTAGGGAAATCGATTTGTGAGAGTGAGAGATGTGGTATAGCGTGGCTCGCGCTCTAGCACACTTCACCGGCAGGTCATGAATACAGCCACAGGTAGCCGCTGACTCGATGTACAGTCACGAACGAGAGCCTAGACCGCTGAGACGACGCGTCCTGTTCGACACCGAGCAGCTCGATATCTTTGCATTGGAAGCCCTCCGAAGTCGAGGAAATACTCGCTGATTCGATGTACAGTCACGATCAAAAGCCTAGACCGCTGAGACGATGTGTCATGTCCGACACCGAGCAGCGCGATATCTTTGCATTGGAAGTCCTCCGGTGCCGAGGGTATACTCGCTGGACTGCTGCATCAGCGATTGTAGAGCACTGTGAGACCAGTACAGCGAGTCGTTCCGAGTACAGTTGGTGATTCTGACGCTTTCTTGGAAGCTGCAAAGGTTCCAGCTGATCTGCTGTGCCTCTGTTCTGCGTGCTGTTTTCACCCGTTCTAACCACTGAGAGTCCCGGCCCTGTATGACAGCAGCAGCTTGTGATTGACCTCTATGAGACGGCTGACCTCTGAAATCCCCGCCCCGTGCAGATAGGTGATCAGGAAACTTAGGACATACAATGTCCATTGGCTTATAACGGGTTCGTAACCGATACCTACTTTTATGATCATCGTGTACTACTGAAGATCCAGCTCGCTGGGGCTGGGCGGGGCGGGGCGGGGTGTGTAAAAAGTGAGGTGGCGCTGACTGGGTGGGCGTGGTGGGGCGCGGCGGGGCGCGGCGGGGCGGGGCCGATACGGTAGCTGATGGCTGGACCATATGGAAGGCCCACGTGCTTTGGAGCGCGCACTTCTCTCTGCCGACATCAGCACTAATGAGGCACATGAAATGGTCCCTCTCGCTGCTGGTGTTCATTTCTGAAGTTTATTATTATTTCGAATTTATTATTTTGCCTGTAAAGTCCCAGTCCTATGAGTTTTGTGTCCACGCATAGCAGGCACAGGTACAGTATGTTATCATGCCCCACACTGCGCGCCTGTCGGCCTGTGAGGTGTTGGGCACCCCCAGGCGACGCCCCCCCCCCCCCCCCCCCCCAGTGCCCGCCCCACCACAACCCACTCAGCCCGGGCCTCCAGACGGGCCACTAAAAAACTTCGAAAGGGAAACAGCAATTATAGTGAAACATCCCCCCGTCTCCCCCGTCTCCCCGCGCTGCTCGGGCTGCCGGCCGCGCTCATCTTGAAATTAGGTTCAGCGCTCCTTTATGATCGAGAGGCTTAGTAATTGTGAAAGAAGAAAATAAAAAGAGGCATTTCTATGCTACCAGCGTCAATATGGAGTGACACAGTCGTTTCCAGGGGATTTGGTGGGAAAGGATGGAACCGTCTCCCCCCCCCCCCCCCCCCCGGCGTCAAAGCTGAACGTATAACGTCTTCACGAGGACGCGCCCGCGACAGCCGCGGAAAGACTCGGATCCAACTCCAGGCATGAAGTTGTAAAGTCTTATCAACGGAAGCCGAGGAATCGCGCTGGGTTGGCAAATGTTCTCTTGCTCGTAATGCGGCGCAGTGGTCGTGCCGTGCCGTGCCGTGCCGTGCCGTGCCGTGCCGTGCCGCTCTCACCGGCAATAATATGGAGATTCAGGCGTTACGGTTCGCGTGGTGACCGTTCGCGTGGCGATTGTTCTGCACAATGCCGCGTCTTACGCGCCTCTCATCAGATGGATAGTGTCCTGAAAGCATCACTTTGCTCGTCGTCTGAGATTGTATCCTACGAGAGCGAGTGCAAAATTACTCGAATCCGAGCCGTTGACTGCTTTGCAAAAGCTCTCGAATATACGTTGATGTTCGATCACGGCCCCGCGCATGAGTTCTAGGCTTCTCCTGTGAGCTGTATCCTGAGACACCTACAGCGTGAGAAGAGACGGGGAGGGGAGAGGCGGCAAAGAGGAGTCGGAGCGGGGGGGGGGGGGGGGGGGGGGGGGGGGGGAGGAAGACAGACAGGCAGCGGGCAGAGAACGATGTGAGCCTCCTTACCGCTTTCAAAACGTAACGAGCGCGCCTTGCGAGCAATTCAGGAAGTTTGATGACAGAGAATCCATCATATGCGTGCCTTGCTGTCTTTGAAGAGCCCTGCTGCTCGCCCGGCCTGCCCTGCCCTGCCTTGCCCTGCCCTGCCCTGCCCTGCCCTGCCCTGCCCTGCCCTGCCCTGCCCTGCCCTGCCCTGCCCTGCCCCGCCCTGGCCTGCCCGCCGGCAGGCCTTTAGCCATACTGCAGTCCCGAACTTGTCTCGTCTCTGCAGATAATCCTCCTAGAGTTTTCTTCGACCTGCTGTGTCTTACAATAGGTTCCAGAATCGAGACCTGTCCTCCACAATCTTCGATCGAGAGTGCAACGTCCCTGCATTGTATCCATATCCGGGGATGTAAGTCGCAGCACCTTGTGCCGGCAGCTACTACTGTACTGACATTTTACGATGTAAAATGGAATGTTACTCCTCGCTCTTAAATCACTAAATGTTCTGTAAACTCAGAAATTTCAGTAATTTAAAGGCAATGGCGTGGACCGTTCGAGACATAAATAATGAGAATTTCAATCAGTTACAGTCTATTTTAAATCAATTTTTAAATCAATAGCGTGCAATATCATGCAATTCGAAGAATATTGGATTGAGGATGCACGGTGCAAATCTGCCTTCATTCTTGCTTGCATTTGAATCCGCCTTCTTTCAGAATCACTTTTCTGGGATTCTTGATGAGGGGGATTTCGGCCCGTGGCGCGGCAATGCTGGAAGGAGACTGCTGTGCCCCTGTCGCCGCCCCGCCCCCCCCCCCCCCCCCCCCCCCCGCCCCCGCCCCGCCCCCGCCCCGCCCCCGCCCCGCCACCACCCCGCCCCCGCCCCACTTCTCCTGCGCTGGGTCCTGAGCTGGAATGTTGACGGACAGAAGACAGCTCGGTGCGATGCGGCGCGGCGCAGACGGACTTCTGGACCTTCGTGATGCCCCCCGCCCCGCCCCGCCCCGCCCCGCCCCGCCCCTCAGACGCAGACAGCGCTGACTGGGCCGGCGCAGCGCTGCAGCGGGCCGCTAACGTGATTATTATGATTAACGATGACACATAGCCCAAAGTGCGCTTTACCGGTGCTTCTCTGCTCGGCCGTAGGCGTAGTGTGGGGCGGGGCGGGGCGGGGCGGGGCGGGGCGGGGGCCGCGGGGGCGACACGGCCCGAGCGATTGAAATTCTCAGCCGTGTTTACATTTATTCCGTGAATCAAACTAATGGCGCTACTGGTTCACCGCTCACCGCACCCTGTGGAGGCGTCTCATCATCCTGAACCCTGAGGGACGATGCCATCTTGGACTGTGCTCAAGTTGGTTAGCGTCCCGTGTCTCTGCGATTCTTGCCTCAGTTTACAATCGTTACCAAAAGAATCCACGTGTCTATACTCCATGCCCCATCTGTTAAACATACAGAAATCTTCCCACCGGGAGAATATTTTGGCAATGATAGTACGTGTCCCGTTATTGCGCCCGCAATAGGGTATTCCAACAGCCAGATTGGAGATAAGAAGAACAAAACGAACGGCGAGTGGGGGAGCGGTTGTTCTTCTTATTTCCGGTCTGACTGTTCTTAGAACATCCTCGCAACTACACTACTTATAAGTTCAAATTGCCAGTGAGATTGAAAACCTAGAATTCGTGTCAGCCAACTCAGTCTCTGAGCAGAAATCGGCGCATAAACTGTGTCAAAACTCATTCTATGCGCAAAGCTCCGCCGAACAAAGCTTGTTCTTTACGACTGATATGAGAAACTGAAAATGGAGCCTGGTTACTCCGCTC
Source organism: Aptinothrips rufus (assembly GCA_902196195.1). Taxonomy (NCBI): domain Eukaryota; kingdom Metazoa; phylum Arthropoda; class Insecta; order Thysanoptera; family Thripidae; genus Aptinothrips; species Aptinothrips rufus. The sequence goes on from CABIKL010002252.1 coordinate 6,317, forward strand.
TTTCCAGAAGTAGATGATGTCTTAGGCGACTCTATTCCGAGTGACGGTGGCGTCGCAGTGAGTTTGGGGGCGAGGAAGAGAAAGGGGGGAGGGGGGGGGGGGCAGCTTCATCTTCGGCTCATCCGGCCCAGCAGACGTCATTCCCTTTACTGTGTGACTCTGCTGCTGACTCCGATCTCTTTCTTCTTCCTCTTGTTCTTCCTCATCGTCACGATGCTCTGTGCCTCCGCTCCTCCCATCTTCCGGAATCAACCCTTCCCTACCAGGTCCTAATCAGCGGAACCTCCTAAAATACTTTGTCGTGCATGGGGACTCGGTTCTCCGATCTTTGATCACTAAGAGAAATGTGGTGCTCCAGCATCATCTATTAACATTTAAAACAACGTTGATGGAATCAAACATCCCCCTGCAATATCATACATGTCCCTCCCCAGGGACCTACCCCTACCGCACCATCCGCCGGGAAAAATGTTTCTGAATAAAGAGCCATGAGAGTCCAAAAAACAACTGTTTTCTATCCACTAGCTGGTTGGTTGCCCCGCTGCCATAAAAGGTCGGTACAGCACTTTGAAGATACCAGTATCCTTGCTTCCTACTCAGTATGCGCGGCGCAAGGCGAGTTGTAAAAGGAGATAGGTTCTTCAAAATCTGCCATGTTATTTCGCTCTGATGGAGGCCGGGAGATATCAGTTGAGGATCGCAAGGAGAAGTCTTCATCTGCTCTCGCTGCAATGAATGCGCTCTGAAACTTCCTGATTGCTGTAGAGAGAATGGAGGGCAGAGAGTTGACAGCCGAGCCCTACAAGTTGCCCAGAAAAGTATAGGCCGAACACGCCCGTGTGCAGCGGGCTGCATCTCAGCCTGCGTACCACCATAAGGCAAACCTTGATCAGTGAGTGAGTTGGGAAGTCACCTAGTGGGCAGGCTTGAGATGCAGCTGGCTCTACTCCGGTGTGTCTGGGCTACATTTTGCCTAGGGTCAGTGTGGCTAATAAATGCAATGGTAAACACCCCTTTGGAGCCGGTATTTGAACCCAAAACTTGCATGTGACCACTCATGTGAGATCATGACAGACACCTGAGACGAAAGAAATCGTCATGGGGTGTTCAGTTTTTACAATGTGCATTTATTACCCACACTGACCCTACAGTACTTCTTTGGCAACGCTGGAGTCCTGTGGCATTGATTTGCCTCTCGTATCAGCTGATGCTTAGTTTTGGAATGTGTGCGTCGCTATGCGTCGCTATGCGTCGCTACCTGCCGCGGAGCAGTGCTGAGCTGGGGCGGCATTGGATTGGGGTCTGTTGTGTTGCCACGCCGCTTTGTTGGCTCGCTAGTGTTGTGTCGTCGGCTGCTTTTCAAAAGGGGATGCGAGGCTGTGTCGCCGTCGCCTGTTCTGCCGGCATGCGCCGGCCGGGCATGGACTGGCATGGGCGTGGCGTGGCGTGGATCTGCTGGAAGCTACTCTACAACATTTCGGATTGTCTCGGTGGCGTGAGGTGGTATCAGATTTTACTCGTTCAGTTCAAATATGTCCTCAAACGTTTTCAACCCCATGCACGGAAAAAACAAATCCAGATTCTGGGGCAAATTACAGCCCAGTAAAGGAACAAAGGGCCAAAAATACATTTTTGAGTCATTTAAAGTTCAAATCTGTAAAATGGCCTTTAGCTATTCGGAACGCGTTCTAATGATGACTCAATTTTCATATAATATTTATTTTTCTCATGGCTAGGGTGGCTCTAGAACGTGCTTCTTTTTGGCCTCTTGTTTGTTGACTGCTGTAAAGAACCGGAACGCTCATGGATTTCCTCCTTACACAGACCCTCACTTTCGAATCGTGTTTCTCTATTATAGAGTACAGCCTAGAGGTCTGTATAGCCGAGCCGCCACCTTATTGTGACTTGGGGATGGAGGGGTTGGCGGAGCGGGGTGTGGATTGGCAAGGGAAGGAGGAAGGGGGTGGGGGTGGAGGCTCTCCAAACGGCAGTGTTGCGTAAACAACGACAAGATGTTCGCAAATCCGTGTTCCGTGCTGCTCCTTCGTGACCACCCAGGAAGAGGACGTGCTTCTAGCTTGACAGGGCAGCAAGAGGAGAGGAGAGGAGAGGAGAGGAGAGGAGAGGAGAGGACTAGGGGACGGCAGGGCTCGGCAAGTTGATGACTCTAGATGTTGATGGGCTCTGGTCAGTCACTTGAGAAAGTTGGCTGCCCCCTTCCCCTTTTCCACTCGGCTGCTCGGCGTGGTAATCCCGATTCCAGACAGGAAATCAGCGACCTTCAAGGAGGAAGCGGGTGGGGATGGGGGTGAAAAGGGGGGGGGGGGGGGGGGGGGGTGCAAGGACGAGATAGGGGTGAGGGGCTCTTGAGGGTCCCTTTGCTATGCAGCACACCACATTCTAACACGTCGCTCTAAATGCATTGCCGCCGCTCTTTATAACTCCGTCCGAGGTCTACTTGGACGAAGGGGTGGTCCTTGGACATGGAGGCGTCCGAAGTGAACCAGTGGAGAACCTATACCTGAATAAAACGAATCTGTTTCCTTGTCGCTGACCGGTCGCCGTGCTTTTTCAGGATGGAATTGAAGGGAGTGGTTGGGGGGGGGGGGGGGGGGGGGGGGGGGGGGGGGGGGGGGGGGGGGGGGGGGGGGGGGGGGTCGTGTGTGACGATCCGCCCGTGCTCGCTCATGGCGTGGCACGTCTGCAGAGTGTTGTCAGGGTCCCGGAGACAAACATCGAACAGGAGAGAAACATTCGACCGTTTCTCATAAAACTAGTCGGCCGGCATAACGTGTGATTAGGTGCGGGTCTGGCCCTCTGTCCTGCAGGGCTGCCTGCCCTAGGACGAGCCGCTCCATTGTGCCCCCCCCCCCCTCGCCCCCCCTCCCCGGCCCGCCCCCCGGCCCGCCCCTAGGGACCACTCTGCTCGTGCACATCACACAACAGCGCCTCTTTGAACCTACAGTCATGGTCAACTGTCAGCCCCATGAAAAAAAGTCCTCCGGTTCTCCCAAAACGAATTCCCTGTGAAGAGAGGTGACTGATTTGTGTTTCAACGCTTCCTCCTTTATGCATGGCGGGAACGCGCTCTGTATATTCGCAGCATTTCAGATCTTCCAATAATGCATTCCGCAAGCAATTTTTAAGTATGGTCATTGCCACCTAAAGTGGCTGGCAAAAAAAAATTTCAGTCCAAAACTCACCAGATTAAAACAATGGTAATTTAACAAGTTTTAAAATTACCAGTATGATAAAATTACCGAAATTTCAAAAACAGTGTATACTGCTGAATTAATCAGGTTTTGTTTGATATTTTCGGAATTATAGTGTTTCTATGTCGATTTTTTATTTTCTTCAAAACAGCGTGAGTTTTCTGACAAAATTAAAGCACTTTCCATAGATTTGTTGACGTTTTGCTTACGAAAACTCCGAATGCGAAATAAATTCCAAGCTGGCAAGCGTACATGGAATTTACGCAGAGTCGACCGACCGTCGCGTCCAGCATTGTCGGATTCTTTATTTTGATGATTGCGTCCTGCGCACCCGGTGCTGTAGGTGTATTTACCTCTGGTTTGATGTTGCGTGGCGGGGCGTGGCGTGACGGGGCGGGGACATAGCTCGGTGTGCTCGGTGCTCCTGCTGCCCCAGCTGTTTGCTGAGCTCCTTGGGGATGCATGCTGTTTAGGGGCTGTCACCTGAGGGGATACGCACACACTGATTCACACCGGGCCGCCCCCGCCCGCCCCCGCCCGCCCCCGCCCGCCCCCGCCGGGCCCGCTCCCCTACAATCGCCCGCGGTGCAAACCGATCAGTCGACGTAGCAGTGCTGAAAGAAATTGCGACCATTTTACGCCTTTACGACGCAAAATTCTGTGAAATTTTCGATCTACATAGGAGTGTGACATCATCTACTCATGGTGGCTTAAATTTCTTCGTAGTGTATGAACTATTTGTTATCAAGCAAATAAGAGTGTAATTTGCGCATTTGCTTAAGAAGCAGTCTTCTCAGCCCTAGACCAGCTTGGGTAGTAGATTTCTTTTAAGCGCCAGGGGCGGAGCCAGGGAGACGAACTCATTCGGAACGCTCGTCTGTCGTAAATACGACAGTGACACTGGGGGACGAAAATTCAATCGTAAATAGCGGAGACAATTATGCAAACGAACCAACGCGAGCATTTCTCCCTGTTGTGTCGTTTTGCACTCCGGCCGCCCTTCAATCAATCCTCTTTCTGTCTTTTTATTTTCTCATCCCGCGCCGCCATATTGTCACGTGTTTCCTATCAGAGGGGTATAAAGTGAACGGACAGGCGGGCCGAACTTAATAAGCCGCGAGCTCTTTTACAAGGGCATCAACCCTTTCTCTCTTGTACCCCACTCTGTTTCATTTGGCTCGCGCATTTCTGGCCTCCTCTTACTTTGGCCTAAGCCAACAGGAAAATCCGCTATTGTACGCAGATTCGCTTCGGGTGGGAGTGACGGGATTGGCCACCAGAGCGCGCGCAGGTGGGGGCCGTTCACAAATGACGTCACGCTTCTTTTTACCCCCGAACCAGAAATTATGGTGAATGATTTGCCTGGTCCGACCGTAGAGTACGGTGTAACGTTTAAACGCCTATGTTCTCTAATTGAAGGTCCTGCTCATCGCACCCTTGTGATTCGACTCAAAAACCGAGGATGCACCATGAAAATTATTGACCAAATTATTTCACCCTTTTTTTGTGTGACATCGTTTCAACTCCCTCCCCTCTTTCGCGCCGAACTTAGAAGTTCAAAGCCAACCAACCATCCAACCAGCCCTTTCCCGTCCTCTGTGGTGTGAGTCATTTGTGGACGGCCCCTACCGATATAATGGCGGAGTGAGCGTTCCCTTTTAACAGCTCCTTTGGCCCTTTATCGTCGGGAGTGTTCCTGTTCGATGGCTGGCTGGACGCGACGAAACGCACCGCTCAAACACGACCAAAAAGAATGTTCCTTCCGACCCCCCCCCCCCCCCCCCCCCCCCCCCCCCCCCCCCCCCCCCCCCCCGACCCCCTTCCCCGAGTCGAGAGGCTGGCTGGCTGTGTGGACCGCCACCCCTCCCCTCCCCCTCGGACACTGAACTCCACCTTCACCTGAGGGAATGACCTGACCCGTGGAAACCGAGCCGTACAGATTTTCCTTCTCCGTGTAATTCCTTTTCGGCGTTGCTATTTGATCACATGTGAAACGCGAGGTGAGCGGCGTTGTGGAAACGATATTGGATTGAAGGCTGTGTCTTTGTCTCTGCAGAGAAACGCAATGTGAATTCCCCCACGTAGGGTTTAGATCAAAACCTGGAACGCTCGCCCCTTCCATACCGCCCCCACTCTATAATGTTGACATGTCCTCTACACCCGATACCAGCACCTGCGCAAATAAAGTCGATGCTCCGTGGTTGTCCGGGCCGTATGCTCTACAGCCATCACGCCTGAGCGGCCGTAGAGACTCCCTCCACCCCCCCACCCCCCCCCCACTCCATTCCAAACACGCTCCACGGCTGTCTTATCAACATGCGTCTCAAGCAGCCGACGCATGTCCCCCGGTGATAATGCTGGCACGGCATAGAAGGAGGCCAGCCTCTAGGAACCAAACCCAGCGTGAACGATGAGTAAACCACGTGGGTAGATTTCACTCGTCTCTGCAGACACTCGGTTTATTGATTCTCCACCGTTCTCCACACTTTCATTTCAGTGCACACGATATTGGCAGTACGTGGTTATAGTTTTACAGTCTTGCAACGTTGCAAGTTTTCGTACATTTCTTCAAAATTTTATGAAATTAGGGCTGGTATCTGATAATAGTTCGTACACTGATAAGGAGCGGGATTCGATTGAAATGCAGGAACAAAATCGTGACTTGTAAGATGCAACGGATAGAGATAATGTTACAGTATCATTGATTAAGAACCGAAGTGAAGTGTGGCTTTGACGTGACTGCTGGTCCACCGCGGTCCACCGCGGTCCACCGCCCTCGCTTCCCTTGCTTCTTGTCGCGTCCTGGATGATGTCCTCAAGGCGGTCCTCATGGTTGAGGATGCCTCCCCACTTCCCCGCCCCTCCCGCGAGTACCCGCGGCGCTACTGCTGAGCCGATCCGATCCGAAGAGAACCGAGCCGAGCCGAGCACTCTCCGAAGGAATTCAAGAGGAAGGAAAGGAAATCCGGGGGAGTGTTTGCCGCCGCAAGGATGAGGATGTCGATAACGGGGTGCAAATCGGAAGCGGCACCCTGAGGGCTGCGGGTGGGGGGGGGGCTGACTAGGTTCAGGCCTGCTGGGCTGCAGTATACCACGGGGTGATGAGCTGGGGTGGGGTGGGGCCACACTTCTGGCGGCTGGCTGGGTACATTCGGGGGGTGGCGGTTGGTTTGCTAGGCCAATCTCGTTCGAATTTGCATCTTTTCATATCCGTCCGTGATAACTATCGAATCTATCCTTTCCTGAGCTGGGATATATGTTTTCATGTGAAACTTCTCCCTCCCTCCCCCCTCCTCATCCCCCTGAAAGGTCTTTATTTGTGGACGGCCCCGTCACAATAGAGCCCCCTGCGCGATCCTCGGATGCTGGGTGCTGTGGCTGGGGGGGCTCATTGCAGGGATGTGTGGAAATTCAGGAGAGAGAGAGAGAGAGAGAGAGAGAGAGAGAGAGAGAGAGAGAGAGAGAGAGAGAGAGAGAGAGAGAGAGAGAGA
>CABIKL010002253.1:0-13017 GCA_902196195.1 Aptinothrips rufus
TATAAATTTTGTCTTCCCTTCAGATAACTTTAATTTCCTTCTCAAAGGCATGAAGAACTTCTTTCTCCGCAAGATGTCCAACTGTCATGGAAACCTCTTTATGAATTATATAGGAGGGTCATAAAGCAGCCAGTTCGTTTCTTCCCAAGGTAATTTTCACTCTGGTTTTTAAATTTTCTTTTTATTTCATATCATTTTGAAACCTGTGCATATTTCAACAGTCCTTAAAGGACAGAATACTAAGTTGTTGATGTCAGTCTCATTATATACTTGTTCATATGGTAGTTATCATCTGTGTTTCCTTTGTTTGCATAATATCCCTTCTGTCTCAGAGAGTTCTTGGATGTTCTTCAAACGTTCATCAAAAGTGTCAACAAGTAAGTTTTTCTTTGGAATGAGAGCTTTGATCACTATCATTTTTTCAAATTGCTGAATATTTATTAACACCTTATGTTTTAGATTTTTTTCCTTGGAGTCCACTGCTGAAATTCTTGCCACAATAATGCCTCTTATATGCCCACTTGATAAGAAAAGTATGTGTTCACATCTCCATGAATTGTGCTTATTTTTACCAACCATGCCACATCAGGCTGAAAATAGACAAGGTTACCATCTTTGGATGGAAGATTTACTTTCATTGTGGGATGCCTGCAACAATTTAGCTAGTGCGGATACTGTACGTATTGCATAATCAATAGAAAATACATTTTTATTATTGTCTTTAGCATGGAATATCAAATTATGGCCATGTGATATATTTTACAACATTTCACTAAATTGCATATTTAACTCTTTGATTCTGTTAGCATGTAATGGCTTTAATGGCACGGCTTGCCAAACGCAATTGTGGACGAATTGACTGGGAGCCATTCATGGATGTTATGTTCACACGCATCATGCGAAGCCTTAAGTTACCTGTTTTATACAAATCCTCTGCTCCACGTAGAGCTTCCCATTTAGAAGCTTTTGACATACAACATTCTGCATTGTGGATTGTAGCAACACTGGTGAGCTATTTCACAACGTTGGCTCTCAACTTTTTCAATTTTTTGAAAATATTTCGTTTGGCTATAGTTGCATCTTTTATTTTTTCATTTTAGGGAGGTGGTAGTTCGTCTCAAAAACGCCTCACAGATATCCTGAGAGCTGTGGAATCCTATTTTCACCCTGCAAACACTAACAGTTGGATGGCGGCAAGTAAACTAAGAAATGTCATATTTTCCTTGCCAGATGCATTTGTTCGACGGCTCTTCTAGTAAGTTCATTTTGTAATATCTGTGAATATGGCAATGTCAAGTTATTGATGTATGTAATGATGGCTACTGATTTATGATGACAGTGAAAGGACGAAGGATCTCAAATGGCTACCTCCTATTCCTAAAGAGAAGTGCCTGACTGAAGATGATATTACTGCCTTTGTTGAATCTATGTGTCCGATCATCAATCAAATTTTAATTGGCCATTTAGCATCTTTGACCAATGGTTTTCAAAGAGTTCTGTTTTGTCTTGCTTGGCTCCGTCCAAATATAATAATTCCTCCAATAATTGAAAGGTAAAACTTCAGGATGTCAGAATTAGATCTGAGTTTTGAGCCACAAATTTGTCCACTTCTAACCAAAATTCGTACTGTTTCGTTCCTTTTTTTTCCTGTTTTCTATTGACCAGGTTGACTACTGCAATAACAAGTGAAACTGAACCACTTAAGGTGTCAGCTGCTTTAGCAAGTTTGAGTGCTGTTGCGCGCCCTATGGTTGAAGGTCCTCGTTTAGGATACCCTGATGGTCCGTCTCAAGTAGCAAATCTATTGAGCACCATCATACCAATGATTGATTTCAATGATCCAATGAAAGCAAGATGTACAACACTGATTCTGGAGAGATTGCTCAAATTTGTGCCTTTGATTGATAGCTCAAAGGAAATTGGAATGCATTCTGACATGACTCAGGTTAGTGTCTTGTACTTTTATTCAATTACATAGGGCTTGAACAGCATATCAAATGAAGAATGTTGATGTGTGCTAACCACATATTTATCTGGTCCTTTCTTTTTGATCAGGATGAAGAAGAGGTTTGTCGCTCTACTGCTGAATTCAGAGACTGCCTCATGCTGATGGTTGACCGTGTGTTGTCGTTGGTTCATTACTCATCATCCTCAACTCTCATCAATATGGACACACGAGTGCAAACCATGACTGTGTCAGTTTTGCGTTTGATACTTCTTCAAACGCCCCCAGATAGTTTCAAGGTAATAATTTTTTCCCATAATATTTTTAAAAGTTATGTGTATGTATGAAATCTTCCATTTTTTTGAGTCTGTTGTGTTTCTTCATAGGCTGCTCTTAATAAACTTCATCATTTTGTCACTGACAACATTGCACCAGGACCCATGCTTGGTCATATTGTTGAAGCTTTTGTGTATGTGAATGCAGAAGAGACTTGGAAAATTTTGATGCCCACGATTACAGAAACTATTATTTCCATAACTGAATCTGAGAATGTGCAAAAGGAACAGACTCTGAGCAGTGAGTTGACCTACAATATGGGTTTATTGAAGGATGTAAGTATCTTGATTCAATTTCTGTAGACAATATGCTAAAAGGAACATGTATTCAGTCAATTTTTTTGTGTTGTTGATTCTTCACAGCTATTGGCCATGGGTCCATTGAAGAAGTTGATTCCACATATGCCAGTGCTGCATAAAGTGTTGGAGAGCACATTGCATTTGGAGAACCTGGATGGGCACACTCTGGCAACACAAATTTTGGAGCGTATTGTTACATTAGCTACCAAAATGATTATCTCCAATATGAGAAGTTCTGGTGCACCATATGACTCTCCTGCAGGAGCATACATGCATATTCGTGTGAGTCCACATTTTAAAAATACGATATCCTTAGTTATTTTGTGCTCAAACAATTTCTTTATTAGAGTTTCTGTTAATCAGGATTGGGGAAAGTCAGTCGCTGTGAAAACTATCAAAGCAGATTGGATTATCCCTGATGATGAAGCCATTGCTTGTGTCCAAGAAGTGTTAAATAAGTTCTTGCCTCCTGAGCTGTCTGCCATTGAATCCTTCATTAACGGAAGTGACAAGATATCAAAGTAATATATGTTTTTTGTTCTTTCTCATTTTTTCATAATACATTATTTACTTACACAAATTTTTCCATGTTTCTATTCACTTGTTTCATTACAGAGAAACCTTGCAGCGGTCTCTTCGCATCGTCAGAGCTTCACTTGAATGTCAACTTCTTCTGCCTTTTTGGGACGAGCCACCTATTCCTTTTGATGACTCCCTTGTTCCAGACAGGTCTGGTCTGAGAGTTGAGACAGGACTAAAAGGGGAAATCACAATGCCAGACGGTTCAAATATGCGCAGTTCATTGGTTCCAATTATGGAACGTCTTCAAGAGAAGTTGCTGTTAAATGCTGAGGATGACACAATGTCCTGTTGCATTGTTGTTGATGTAAGTAGCAAATTATTATTAAAATCAGGAGTCGCTCACCACCTTTCAAAAAACTAACAATTTGATTTGTATAAAATAGATTTGGAGGAAACTACTGCTACTCTCAGTAAGGCAGTGCCGAGAATACAGGTCAATGGCACAGTGGGAAAGAGATCCTATGTCTCTTCCAAGCCTCACACGTTTGACACTGCTTTTTGGAGCACATGAGCATGCTCTCAAACGCTGTGCCTTTTTCGCTGTCCCTCTAACTGCAACTCATGCAAGGGGATTACAATGTGTCCTTGGACTTGCCACAAGTCATTACAGCAAGGTATTCATTGTGCTATTAGCAGTTACTATATCTATAAATTTGTAATATGTAATATTTCCTTTTACTTTTCTATATTATTCTTTTTTTCCTCACAGGTTAGGATTTCTGCTCAAGCCCTTCTACATGAATTTGAAAATCACACTCATGGGGCTTTAGTGCAGAAGTTGCTTCAGCCATCTCTTCTTACAAATTTGAGATTAGATAGTGTGGAAAAACATGAGCTCTTCAAGGTAATATCTTTTATGGTCACCTTATCAAGACCAGACTTGGCATTTTTGTTTTGATTTGCTTCATTACCTCAGATTAATGCATTTTATCTGTATTACTAGGGCACGCTTTTTGTCATGGAGAGTCTGAACTATGTCTATGATTGGAAGATGTCAAGTGAATTATGGCTTGCATTGGTTCATTCAAAACCCACTGAAAAACTTTCTGTCATTCGCATTATAGGAGATTTCACAAAGATGATGCTATCAGGTCAAACTGAGAATGTGCAAAGAGAGGTTTGTTACCAAAATACTTTGATATTCTTCTATTATTGTAGTCAAATGTATTATAAAGATTTTTGCTTAAAGCAATTTTGTAACTTTGGTTTGCCTTATAAATAATCCTCTAGATCTTAGATAATCACTATTATTATTATTTTTACTAAGAATTCATGGAACTTTACAATCCTGTTTGCTAAAGGTTTCAGATGATGTTGTTCAAGCATTATTAGAACTGTTGAGCGGGCAGCTTTCCTCAACTGAGTTAATTCTTGATAAAAAATCTATTGATTCAATTTGTCAAGAGCAAGTTGTAACCAATACAAACAGACTGAAGAGCTGGCATGATCTACAGATTCAGTTAGCTGAAGCAACTGAATCGGGAACATTGTAAGTGCAGCTCATAGTGGAAATGGATGAAATAAAGAGTCTTTCTATTTGTTTTTATTAGGAAGACATGTGCTTTTCACAGATAGCTATGTAGAGACAAATGTTTTTTCCATTCATTTCAGGCATTGGAGACATTGTTATCTTGCTATTGCATGTTTGAGGCGCCTTATTTACACCCAGAAGGAGAGGTGCTCACCTCAGGCTGTACAATGCATGCTGCAGTGTTTAATTAACGACAACATGCACATACGCAAGGTATTGAGTGAGAATGACTTTCTGTTTCCCGAAATACTGTGATTTTTTAACATATTTTGAAATTTGTCTTGATTCATTAAAAATTAAAATTACAGGTAGCTCCACTGGGTGTGGCTGCTATACTTCAGCAACAGAGGCAAAAGACAAAAGTAGTTTCTTTAAAAAGGGAATCTGTGTTTCCTCATAATGGTCCTGAGGGAATGGGTGATAACAAGACTAATGGATTATGGCTCCAATATGACAAAAGCAGATGCCCATCATCAGAGACTGATTGGCAAAAACAGAGGTTTATTCACAAGGAGAACCTTGGATATATTCAATGGCCAGAGTAGGTTCTTAATTTAATGTGTTACTTCATCTATATTTTGCATTCATCTTAAAACATTAACATCTTTTTTCTTTTTTTTTTCATTTTGCCTTCTGTCCTCTATAGAGAGATAAAAATTCCATCTCCAAACAATGAACAGTCTCCATTTGATGACCCATCTCGTGCTCTGACTGGTGATGAGATCGAATTCGACAAATTTTTCCTGAATGAGAAAAATATTTCATCTCTTGTTTCATACATGGCTTTAGAAAAATCTACTTTTGAGGACTCTTATTTGCTGTTTAGTCGACTCACAAGGAACACCGGAGACAAATATCTTCATCTCTTTAAACCTCACATTGACGATCTTCTAGAACAGAAACTGGAACCACAACAGATGTTCCTCTTTTCATTACTAGCAGGTAATCGTGGTTTCAATTCAATGTATTGTGCTCTTTCCCTCGGGGTATTTTATACTTTTTCTTTATTGTTGCAGGTATTATTCATGGAACTAAGCGATGGCCATACAGTAAACTAATTTCTCTGTGGGATTGGCTTGCTCCAGTAATTGTAGCTGCACATGAAAATTTGTGTGTTGTAGACGATCGTAGTCTTAGCCTAATCCCAAGCATGGTAGGTTCAGATATATTTCAATTACTGTATTCTACAAAGACTGAAAAAAAAAATATACGATGTATTATAATAGTTCATGCACTTCATGAAAGTTTTAATGTATGAAAATATTTTTATTTTAGAGGAAACGTGACCCATACACTCAGTATTGGCTGATTGAAATATTAATGGATGATCCACTGCGTGATGATGCTTCAATTCTTGGTTGTCGGTTAGTAAGACCTTTTAATTCTAAGTACAATATTTTTTTCTTATTTTCCTTTTTCTTTACCTCAAATTTCCTTTTTGTCCAGGCGTCTTGATCTTATATCTGGTATTTTACTCCTGAAAAATTGGCGTGTTGTGTCTTTGGCTCACCGAGCTTTAGATTATGTGAAACCTTATCTCTCTCATCATTACAAGAATGTCCGTAATAGCGTCGGCAGGTAAGATTTAAGTGAATTGTTTCGTTGTCTTTATTTTTCTTCGTTAACTATTTTGTCCTATCCTGTCTTAGATATTTCTGCTAGGGCAGAGCTGTTGACTCATGTCTCTCCAAATATGCTTTTTTGTGAGGAAATTGAAAAAGTGGGTTTGTTTGCATGCTAAATTTTGTTTTTTCAGACTTCTGGGTAAAATCTTCCATTCTGATTTCCAATTGCCTGGAGTACATCAAGTGGTTGGACCACAAGTAGCTGACTTCTTCATGTCTATAATGCCAGAACTCGAAGTCCTGAAGTCTTTGAATATCACCGTTCATTCTACTGGTGAGTCTTCTGTTACCAGCCTGTTATATTTTTTGCGTACATTTCTTCTGTATTCGGTCTTCAAATTTTCCTTGACTGTCTGTGCAGTCATGCGTCCATAATTGTACTGATCTCTTTTGTTCTCATTTCAAATGAACTCCAGGAAAGAACAACTGTGATATGGATGATGTTACCAAACAGTTAGAAAAAGTCGAAGTAGATAGTTCTGAACAGGACAATGCTTTGAGACTATTCGAAACAGGTATGTAATATCACCTGATCAAAAACACTAATTATTTGACCAGTTTGGTTGTTAAATTAACTTAAAGCATGGAGCACTGAAATGAAGGGCATTGTGTTAAAAACATAGGGAAAGATTTTTTTTTTTAAATAGTAAAACCATAAAACTGCCTAACCTTTCGTGTCTCTCATATCAAATCTTTGTTGAATAATGTGTATAATTGTTACTTCCTACGCAAATGTGTGCCTGAAATAATGATCTTGTGTATGTTTTCAATTTTTTCACTATCCAGTTTCTGTGTGCATGCAGCAAATGTTACGGGATTCACCTGCAGCAGTATATCCTTGTTTTTATGATCTTCTTGAACTCAGTATCCTTCTTGAAAATGTTGGAAAAGACAAAGAGCTTAGACAAATTTGTGAGAGAAATTTGTCACTGCTTGCCTCAGCATTCACCAAACCAAGCCACATGCCTGCTGCATTGGCAGCTATCTACAAAGTATGTCTATTGTTGCATCAATGGACTTTTAACTTTAAGAATTCAAGTTAACATTTTTTTAAAATATTTTCTAGGTTGATGAGTATCCTTCTTGGGCTATGCGTGTTTCTTGCCTCAGCTTTCTTCAAGTTTTAGTTTTCCAAAACATGCCAATCCTTTTGTCTCAGCCTGAATGGACTCAGAAGGTTTGTTCTTTTTATTTCTATATTTGTTGAAATATTTGTACTATTTCTGGCATAAAACTAATGTACTGTTTTTTCCCTTGCAAGGTCATTGATTTAGTTGTGCGCCGATTGGATGATACTTGGATTGAAGTACAGCAGAAAGCTGGAGAAGTTCTTAGTGGAATGCTTCACTGCCATTTCATTCATCATCCTTTAGAACTTATGGTATGTTTTTCAACTGTGACATGAACACAGCATGTTTTATTATGCTAATCTAACTCCAGACTAGTTTTCCATTTTGAATATGTGGGACACCACTCCTACAAACTCATAAATGTATTCAGGATTATCACAAATCCTTTTTTTTTCTTTTTCTGTTTTATATGGAACATTCCCAAATCTCCCAAAATGTTCATCTTTTATAAAGAAAGCATTTGCCTCAATGTGCTGATACGAGTACATTCTCAGACAATTTAGAAATGGTATTCGTTTTGCTTTTTCCTAGGAAATCTTCAAGCAAAAGGCTAGCATACGTCTATCACGCAAATCACCTGATCCATCAAAACTACGCTCACGTCATGCAGGAATTATTGGTCTGTGTTCCTACGTCAGAGCATTCCCCTATGATGTTCCGGAGTTTGTTCCTGAGGTGATCGGTATCCTTGGTAACCATCTCAATGATCCTCACCCGATATCTGTAAGTATCACCTTTATTGTTCAAGAGTATCAGTACTCTTCTGTACCTTTTGTACCTTTTGTATTAAGTCATTTCTCATACTCTTTATCTCTATCTTTTGCAGACAACAATTCGTGACACTCTAAGCAGTTTCCAGCGAACACACATTGGCCAGTGGGAACAGCACAAATTGAATTTTACTGAGGAGCAGCTTAATGCCCTGAGTAATATGGTCATTCCTCCCACTCATTATGTTTAACTCTGTCTATGAAAGAAAAAAGAAAGCAGATCTTCTTTGACATGTTTGCTATAATTTTTTAGTTGACAACTTCTCTCAGTAATATTGTACTTTTTGGGCCTTGATACCAACCCTATTATTATGGTGGATGAAGAAGACTGAGTTGTAAATTTTTTGCTGAACTCAACTTTTATGAAACTCTAATTGTTTCTTGATCTTAGCTCTCAGTTATTATCTTATAGTATTTATAAGTTTGTGACGTGCTCTAGCTTATTGATTTTGAAAAAAACAAAAACAAAAAAACAAAGTACACTGTACTAGCATGAAAAGTATTTTGTGAGATGTTCACAGGCTTGTTTGGTTTTGTACCTCACGATTTTGTCCAGAATGTCTACCTGTGATACATTTCAAACTTAATTCATACTGACATTGAAAAAAAGATGCATCCTGTCATTGTCTTCACATTTAAAAAAAAAGAGCATTTTATTTAATCTCTTATGTTATATTTTCTTACACTATAATAAATTGTGGTAAATCTCCTTTACTCTGTATTTTTCTCATCTTTTCTTTGCACCTAATATTTCACATATTATTTGTAAATGGTAGCCACATTTGCAAATTGACTATTTTTGTGTTGTAGCTACATGCTCTTATCAAATTGTAGATTTACTGTGCAGTGATCATCACCACACACGGTGAAAGTTTTAATGCTGATAGTCAAATATCAGTGAGCGGTGTCCGTTTCTGGACTTACTCAGATGAGATCTCTCTGTTTATTGCACCTGAGTTCTCTATTTTAAGTGCAAGTTTTGCTCAAGAGCTTTCTCCTACTTTTAAGATTACTTTATGAGTTGGAAGTGTATAATTCTGTCATTTATAGGACTGAGGGTTTCAGCTTTATTATGCTTCCACATTAAATATTTATCTAAGTTTCATGACATCTTCATAAACCATTTTCACAAGAGAGACTTAAAGAGCAATGTTACCTAGTTAATCTTTGTAGAGTCCACTCTTATGTTATTTCGGAATACAAGGTTGAGGTCGTTATGTTTCTGTGTTCACACTGTTGTACTTTGTATTATTAAACTTTTAATTTTGTGAACTCTGCTGTCTCTTTCATTTATCCCTCTACGCATCAATATCATAGAATTATAGGCTTTTTGAAAACTGCATTCTTTCTTATCCTATCCTATATCGGGACAAAGGGAATTCCCACGATGAAAGACAGGCAATCTTCGCTGCAACAGAGCACCAACGCTTTTGTGCGGGACACCCAGCCCAGTGAGAAAGAGAGATCGAAGATACATCTTTCCGACGTCGAATCGACCCACCATTCCCCACCAAATCCCGCCGCTGCTGCTCTTATATTCGATCATGAAAGCGCTGCTCGCGTGCCGGACTGCCTTGATATGATATGTCTTACCCAATCCTATCATCGCATTAATGTCTGAGCAGCTTCGCCCAATTCTTACCCCTTCCCCTTTCGACTGCAGCCGACGTGGTCTGTGCGCGGTGCCGTGCCTCTCCCCCTCCCTCTCCTACTCCTTAGGAGGGGTGGTGAGCGGCCTTCGAGTGGCCCTCCCTTCCCATCCCGTGCCCTCGCCCTCGCTGGTGCTGCAGTCACTACCAAGTTTCTGAGTGTCTGCGAGTCATTTCATTGCGCCGGTCAAAGCGAGGAGCGTCCTCTCTATCCCAGGCGGTCTTGTCCATGGGGAGGGGGCATGTGGGGTGATGGGTGATGGGCAGTGGTGGATGGGTTCCGCACAGAAAAACCATAACCCAGGATCCTGGGCCACCCAACCGAGAAACCAAGGGTAAAAAGAAAATATTTTTGGAGGTGATTTTGAGACCCATTCTAAAACGCGTTTCGATGTTTTCTGATCATTTTGCAACTGGTCTCAAAATCAACTCGTTTTTATTATTTTTCACCCTGGGTTGAGTTATCCCAGATTCTGGGATTTGCTTTTTCCATGCGGCGCCCGGAGCACCTGCACGATAGAACGGGATGATCTGCAGCCTGGTCAAGGCAGCCGCCCCTCTCAGTGAGAACTTCAAGCGAGTCTCGGCGATGTCGTTTCGATATCGTTTTCGACGCAAAAATGATCGATTCCGTTTCGACTACCCATGCCTCCGCGTTCGTCTCTGGGTTGTAAATCAATCGTGAGTCTTTCCCTACGTCGCGGTCGGGTGGTCATTCCCTTGTTAGGTGGCGCCACCTGGGCAAGTATAAGGGTCAAGACCCTGCCGGGGAGTCAGTCGCTCAGGCGTAGGCGTACATTTACCGATGGATTACACGTGATACGCCATTAACGTGAAATTACTGAGGAAATTACAAGGACATTTCATTGCAACTACATGGACATTACATGGGCGATTACGCGAAATTATACATGGATATCCATGAAAAATTACATGGATGGATATCAAAATTACGCAGAAATTAAGGAGAGAATAGTCATGATTACAAGTAAGAGGACAGCCTAAGTGTACACATTATAATTACATGAGTGACTGACTTCTCCCCAGTGAAAGACGAGATATCAAAACGATGTGGAATAGATACAGATTCGGTGATTTCTATGTCGTTTCGACATCGTTTCGACGTTGAAACTAACCTCATTTCTCACTGGGTCGGACCCTGTGACTTCAGATGTTAGTGCCGCGTCTTGGCGAGCCGCGCGTCGTCCGCGAAGAGATGGACCGAGTCACGTGACGGCGTGAACTCTCCCTCCGCCGCACACCAGGCCAGATCAGGGTCTCCTGCAGGACCGCATCCAGTCCCGGCCCGTCCGCGGCTCACTCTGAAAAATGAAGTGCTCATTTCTCCATCTGTACTTCACGAGCGGCAGAAGTAGAATAAAAATCTCATTCAGTGGTTGGAGACAGAGACCCTTATGATCGAGCCGTCCAAGGGGGTACATTTCACCCAACAGGTGAAGAATCATGTGTTTCGTTCTGGTTCTCAAAATGCTTTACAGTGTCCCCGCCCCAATACTCTTCCGGCCGGCTCCTCAGGATCGTCACCCAGGAGAAGGGTGCAGGCTGCAGGCGGCGGAGATAGATAAAATCTTGAGCGGCGCAAGGCCAGAGGCCGCCTTGGCTTGTCCGGTCCAGCAGGCTAGACGCCGCCGCCGGCCCGCCGCCGGCCCGCCCCGCCCCGCCCCGCCCCGCCCCGCCCCGCCCCGCCACGTGAACTATCCGGGGTGGCGCGGCGATCGGGGGTGGGAGACGACGGGAAGTGGGGAAGCGTATCAACGGCGGACCTCCATCTTATTGATTGAACGCCCCGCAGCTCTCCGCATAGTTTTTGAGAGCTAAAGTAAATGCGAGAACGGGGTGCTCTCAGATAGAAGGAGACTAGGAGCGGAAAAGTTGCCACTGAAAATCTTGAACTTGGCACCGCAAGTTTAGCACGACAGTTGCAGAATGGGATGGCAGTTTCCAAAGTGCTACAGGTTAAAAATTTTGTTAAATTATTTTTGTGGCTCTTTTATTTTTACACTTAAAATAAAAAATAAAACGTGTATGAATGATCAAGCACGGAACGAGCCAGCAGGGAAGGTGCACAAGGTCACGAGAGTCGGTAGCAGCAAGGGATCGTCTCGTCAGCGCGAGGGCATCGAAAGGGGAAGAATCCAGTCCGTCCAGTACCCAGCCAAAAATGATGTGTCGAAATTGATTTCGATATCGAAATTTTAAGTCGAATCGAGGGATATCTGACTCAAAAATCGACGTCGTATCGACATCGATAGTCAAATTACCATCGATTCGAAATCAATCCAACATCGATCTTACGATCGACGTCGATTTTTGAGTCAGATATCCCTCGATTCGACTTAAAATTTCGATATTGAAATCAATTTCGACACATTATTTTTGGCTGGGGTATGGTCCAGTACGGCGAGCTGAGTCGAGCCTGGTCGCACTGATATGAATAATTTTGAAGATGCAAGGAATTTTACCAGGACTTTCGTTGGAAATGACAAGAATTATTATTGACTTCGGCAAGGTCTTATTTCTCGCGAGGTGAAGGAGATAATACTTTTAATTTTAAACACACATCGAGCGGCTGGTAGGCCAGGTCTTCTGTCCTTTGGTTGGACTCCCTGTTTCGCTTCGATTGGATCATAATCTTTGCTCTCCAGCACCGTAGTACTTACGTTCTTCCTGCGCCGGATGTGCGAGTTGATGTGATGAAACGAGCGAGATAGTTCAGCAGCCGTTGCCCTTCCCCCACGCTTGCGGGGGTCAAAGGTCACGCGAGCGATGTGAGCCTTTGGGGAGGCGGCGGGTCACCTGGCCGCACTGCCATGGCACTGCCCAGCATCCAGCCAGCGTCGCGACGCGCATGGTCCAGCAACCGGTCCAGCCAGCTCGTTCCAGCTCGACTCCAGCGGCGTCCACTCCAGTCTGGTCCAGCCGGGTCCAGCCGGGTCCAGCCGGGCCCAGCAGCTGCTAGAGGCCTGGATTGGAGAGAACAGTGTCCGCTGTCCCACGTTGTGAGCGAGAGTATTCTCATACCGGCTGAAATGCTGCGTGTAATTGCCCATAAGCGCCATCTTGTTCACGGATGTGCTGCCGGAGTGGCCGTCCCCGACGGTCGGAGACACAACATCTGGCGGAAACAAT
>CABIKL010002254.1:0-13016 GCA_902196195.1 Aptinothrips rufus
AATCCGAATATTTTACCAGTTTTCTCCCCAGCCTAAGAATTGCCAACTCTCCAAAGGTTTATTTCCTGTAGACCAAGTGTCAAGTTACTGAATAGAAGAGTTTCGTTCACCAATTCATACTCAGTGGCTCAGATTGCGGCGTAACATTCGATTCGGCAACGTTCCAGACAGGTATAAGCGAATTCCCGCGAATTTCAAGACTTTGGATCGGGGTGTTGCGACAAACAAGAACTTCTGGCGCAGGTTTTTGGTTCTATTCGCTCAAAAGGGATGCTCTCTATGGGTTCATTTACAAGTTTACCCCATAAGACTTTAGACAGGAGAAATACATCTTGCTTAACCTTAAGAATTCGCTTATACCTGTCTGGAACGTTGCCGAATCGAATGTTAAACCGCAATCTGAGCCACTGTGTACGAATTGGCGAACGAAACTCTTCTATTCAGTAGCTTGACCCTTGGTCTACAGGAAATTAACCTTTGGAGAGTTGGCAATTCTTAGGCTGGGGAGAGAACTGGTAAAATATTTGGATTTTAGGCAGCCTTAAGAGGGCCAGTGCCGACTCCATTAGCCCTACTCTCATGGATAGGCCCTCTGAAGTAACGCTTTCGGCTCCGTAATTATTTTTACAGTTTACTTACGCACGGTAACTTTTAAGAATTGAAGCAAAAAATGTTATGCTGGAAGCAACACGTTTTGAAAGCCGGCTCGGTAGAATGATATCTTGGCAGTGTGTTCCTTGAATTGAATGCTTATCCCCAGCACGAACGGTTTTGGTGCTGCAATTCTATCTATGAGCCATTCTTTCGATATCCTTGGTGGAAGGAAGACGAGGAGAGAGAGGTCGGAAGCGGACATATTCTGGAAGGATATTTGATCAGCCATTTGGATGCATTCATCTCTCACTCCCCAGCATCCTGCTCCCTGCATATCAAGGAAACCCGCCGCTCTCTTTTTTTGCTTCCTCTCTCTTTTCTATTCTCTGTCTACTACCCTTCAGTCTAACGGGTCACGCGGTGGTGCTATGCCACCACACTGTCGCGACAAATTTATTTAAACCAGTTATATCTAGAATCAGTTACGGTAGGTTTAATGTGGATATATGAGCTTAACTTAACCTAAATTTGACACTTTGAAAAGGGATGAAGGACACCGCCTGAGAAGGTGCGGCTGTCTGCTGCCTCGGCTCTGGTTGCGAAGCCAGGGGTGGAATCAATGAGATCGAGTCGCGGCTGAAGATAGTCCCAGAGCGCATGGCGAGGTAATGGCATTGCCGCCGCCCGCATGACTATTGGGCCCTGATTGGTCGAGTCAAGGGATTTTGGGGCCAGGCGTGTAGGGGTGGGGGAAGCTCTTTTCTCTCGCCTCCATCACACACGAGCCTCGCAGGAGCTCGCTGCCGGATGAGAGAGGAAGGAAGGGGAGCGTCTGGACCTGGGCTCGAGCCCAACTGGAACGAGCGAGGACAGCAATCAGGGACGGGCAGGGCAGGGCAGGGCAGGGCAGACTCAGCAGGCCGAGTGAAACTTACCATTTTTCAAGCTTCTCGGCCCCATCTGGCTGGCGCGCCCTCGAAGAGCTCTGATTTTACAGTTGAATGGAGATTTTCTTGGCTTCTACCTTCCATACTGCTTGAATACCTTTCCAATTGAAAGTTACTCTGCTCAGAATACAATTATGATGGTGCCTCTTTATGATATTGATGTTCTTCTTCTGAACTCTTTTTGACCAACTTTCCAGTATGTGCAAGTAAGTTGTTTTAATAAATTGCTCAGTAATAATTACGGTCTTTGTTTTGGCTGGTTTGGAAGAGAGAGAGAGGTAAACAATAAGTGGTTCGAAAGACCTAAACGGAAAGGACGTTTGAAATGACGTGGCTCTCTTTGGGCGTACGGAAGGCGATTAGAGAGGGGAATCAAAGTAGGAAAGGGCTTCAGGGAAGGCTGGTCGGTGTGGCGTTCCTCAGTGTCCCGAGCCTCGTCTCTGATCTGCTATATAGAAATCATGGGTTCCACGTAATTCAAAACAATCACTGCTATTGAGACGGAAACTTGGTGAGGAAAGCTCACGAAGTCAAATGGAGTGAAAAGGAACTCACAAAGCACCTATAGCAATAAACACTGAACTTGGTGACGTGATATATCTCAAACTTGCAGCCAAGCTGGTCTGACCCTTGAAGCGATGATCGCAAACAGCAGTTAAACTTGAGAGACGATGCCGTGAAGTTCATGCGAGTCGCTGTAAAGATTGTCTCGTCCAGTTCTTGACTGCTCCGCTTTATGATAGCAAGTCTCTTTCCCACCTTTTTCAGGGTCAGAAATATAAATGTGCCCATATTTACTTGTATTTACCAATATTCGTAGCAAAATTTACTCATATTACGACATATTTGTCACAAATTTGAGAGAGAGTTGTTGACAAGGTTTATAAATTTGACTATTGATTTGTCAAAGTTGACTACAAATTTGCTTATAACTTGTGACAAACATGTCGTAATATTAGCAAATTTGCTGTAAATATTAGTAAGCATACGGTCAAGTTTGTCTGAACATAATAATTTCTGCCATTATGTGCGATAAAATTTGCCCTCGAACAAATGTGAGAATACTTGTGACAAATATAGCTGCTTTGTTCTTCCTCCAACGGCGGCCTGCGGCTCGTCTTTGGAGTACCCTGGTCTGCCTCTTCGTAACGTGATCGCGGCCTACCGCGACATGAGGTCGAGGGAGGGGAGGGGATGGGAGGGGCCTCCATTAATAATTCCAGAGCCCCGCAACGCTCCGCAGCGCGGACAGAGACAGGCCTCGAATTCCAACCTACGGATTTTAATGTCATCGCAGTCAGAGCAAAACAGAGCGCACAACGCGGGAGAGTCGCGCGGCCGGGCCGGCTGCGGGGCGTTATAAATCCCTGTCCCTCCCCGCCAGCCCGCCACCTCCCCGCTCCCACCGCAGCTGCTTCTTTTTGCAAGGAACCATGCCGCGAGAGGCGCGCTCCAGACTTGGCCCCCGCTCTGAGACGGGGCCCTGCCCGCCAGGAAAACAAACGATGCGCCTCGGAAAACTAATGAAGTCAACCGTGGCTACTTTTTCAAGTATTTGCTGAATATTTCATATGTGCACAGATACCGAGCTGTGCAGCCATAAAGTGCCTTCCTTTTACTGACAGTAAGAAGGATTACTCGGCAGTTCGAGTTTGTAGCTTCCTTTTTGCCAGCGTGTTCTTCTATTAATATCAAAACATAACAAATATTAAAGTAAAAAATTCCCAGATTTATAAAAAATTAAACCACAGATTAGTTTCGAGAACATTAGATTGTACGGCGATTGTACGGCTTATGTGAAAAAAAAAACATTCCTGAACTTAAGAAAAGACACGAGTTCTAATTCCAATCCATCAATCTTAGAATCTCTGAAATATTTTAGAACCGTGCTCATTTCGCGTTCTGTAGAAAATCGCCATCCAATGCAGAAAAAAAAGTCAAGCTGAACAAACGCACTGAAAAATGGAAGAAAGGAAGAGGAAGAGCGCGCCCATTACGTATATATTTTAAGTGACGAGGAAGGAGAGGAGCTAAATATAGGAGCACACTGCCATTGTGTCCTGCTTGTAACCATTGGCGACTCCTCTGAGCGCGGTGTCACAGCTTTTCATAAACTTGCTCTTTTCCTCGTGTATCGTCAACCTGCTCGGTTGCGTGCGACTCAGAGAACGCTACTCATACTGGGTTGCTTATCACGGTCCAGCAGTCCACCCCCGCGCTGCTCTTATCTTAGGACAGCCTCCTCCGTCGGGAGATGAGAAGGAAGCCGCCTGCTTGACCCCGACCCGGCCCGTCCCGACCCTTCTTAGGCACGACGGTCTTGTTAAAGGGCCCTGCCCTGCCCTGCCTCAGGCCGCCTCAGGCCCTCGCCGAGACAGTCCTAACGCTGGTGCAGCCGCATCTCTCCTCCCTTATCTCTGCGATTCACTTGTTTTGATCTCTTTTCCCCTCTGTTCACCTCTGGAATGTCCGCGCTCTGCTTGATTGCTCCATTAAGGATACATACGATCGACTTTGTTGTCTATCGTCCAGTCTGTAAGGAAGGGAAAGTCCGAATTATCTTCCCTGAAAAAGTAGAAGCAGTTGCTGCGCTTGCCCCGCGTGTCTTTAGGTCGAGAAATGTGCCCAGAAGCTCGCCGTTGTCTACCCTGGACGGCCGATCAAACCCGAGCGTAACAGGGGAATCTGAGATGATATCCCATCTGAAGTGATGTCCTTGTACCTGGATTGCGCCGAGGCCCTGACATAGCGACTTGACGGCTGCACTAAATCCTGCCGCGGGAGTGCGATGTAAACATACTCGTAAAGTTTGAAGACGATCCCTCATCTCTGCGCTGGAAGGATTAGAGAGCGGCCAGCCTGGGCCAGCCCTTCCCGAGCCAGCAGGTGATGCGCGCTCAGGTTATTAGAATTAATAACCACCGAGCTCGCAGGGGCGCGGCATCTTAATGAGGCAGAGCTGCAGCTTACCCCGAACTAATGTTTGTTTAATGCAATCAAATTTTAAGTAAATTGTATTTGCAGTCCATGTAAGGTGCGTTGATTGGTAGGTGACTTACTGCGGGTTATATAAAGTTATTACTGATACAAAATTTTTATGAAAAAACAAATTTTGTTAATGTTTACGTCCATCGGGGTTGCGTCACGGCGTGGTGAATATTAGAGAGAAGTCCTCCTCAGCGAGATGACTGCCACACGCAGCGGTGAGCTGAAATTGCGATAAATGAGTTTGGGAATTAGCGTCGGGCCAGGCAAGGAATTGTGACTAACCTGCTGGCCTCGTTCTACCCCCTGACCCACCTAATTATGTCCCCACCCTCTTCTTACCTGCCCCCGCCCTCCCTTTTCCTCCTCTCGGCGAGGTTTGCTCGACTTGAGTTGGGCTCTGAACTTGTCTTACTCCGGCATGGAACTGCGCCATCTAAACATCCTCGCACTGGATCAGCACTCCTGTCCCTCGCCCCGACATCATCAGCAAGTTATCCCCCCCCCGACCCCTCTGCCCTCGTGTCGCTCCGCAGGGCAGAGAACTAACTGTGCATGCCTCCCTCACATCCTCTCTGTACGTCTGTCTCTGTCTGCCCTCCCGGTGAGATGCGCCGCATTACTGCCTAGTCTACCATTCGGTGTGCTTATTTCAGAACGCAGCCAAGTTCAGAAATATGCATAGACCTTCTTTTCTTCCACGTGATCAATTTTGGAAGTCACAAAATGCAGCAAAGTGACAGGCTACTGCTGCTTGCCAAATGTATTTAGATAACAAACATTTTTTGTCTCGCCCTTCTGTTCAGTACACAGTAGGGCGGGTAAATCCGTGGGAAAAGAGCGGCCTTTGAATGTAGTCTTCGATTGTATTTAGCGTCTCATTCGAAGCTCGTGATAATTGCGGTGTCATGTTTGAGCAATCACTATTACACCACGGCGCGAGAGCTAATGAGTCAAAAGAGGAAATCCGGCCCTCCGCACTCAGGTACCGCAAACGACAGAAAATTAATTACTTGCGGCGAACACCGACCTTGCTGAGTTGACGGGGAGGCGTTGTGGAAAGTGGAAGTTGCTCGTGCTACGACAAACTACTTACATGGAAACCGAGACGGGGCGGGGCGGGGCGGGGCGGGGCGGGGCGGGGCGGGGCGGGGCGGCTGGCCGCAGGATAACGAGTTGTATTGTTCCCTGCTCCCCCGCACGACTGTTTTTGCAACGTTTGCCGGCTGTCGGCGTAGCTCCTGCCGGCTTTGTAGGCATTGTACTAGTCGCGACCTTTGCCACGCTCTAATCCGCTCCACCCCCCTAACATCCCCTTCCCCGGACTTCTTCTCGTGCTCCTCGGCTGAGAGTGGAGAGGAGGGGGCCTAACTGCGACCGAGCAGTCTACGCATAGATCAAGTAGTCTAGGATAGTCTAGGAGCCCTGGACTCGTGTCGCCCAGCCAGGCCAGAGACAACTTCCAGCCCCTCCGCGTGAAGTGATCATTCGAATCATGCTTCTTTAAATTAGTGCACTTTCTGCACTTGACGTCTATATTCGAGAGGTCAATCAGTCATGTCACCATGTGTACAAAATTTCGGTACTGTCGTTAGAAATATTGAAATTTTACGTCACTTATGGAAGAACCTGGGCAGCTGTTCAGAACTCCAATTGTCATGCACAGCCTAAAAAGATTGAAATTTTGGCTCAATACTTGATTTTATCGCCTGCAATCCGATGTAATGAATGTTATCATGTAATCGTGTGTACAAAGCTTAGTAGAGTGACTGACTCCTCGTGTATTCTCCAACTGACCGTTCGAAGCAAATAAAAAGATACTTGTAACCCACGTGCAACAAATCTACGCAATGTGCTGCTTTTGCTACTGTTGTTGTTCTTTGCTGTTTCAGTCGGCACCCGTGAGAACGTGCGCCTCGCCCCCGTCATCGTGTTCATCCACGGCGAGTCGTACGAGTGGAACTCCGGCAACGCGTACGACGGCAGCGTGCTGGCGTCCTACGGGGGCGTGGTGGTCGTCACCGTCAACTACAGGCTGGGCGTGCTCGGTAAGCACCGCTTTTATTGTGTTGTCTGTCGGGACATATTGCTCGGAAAAACAAAAATCCAGAAACTGGGGGCAATCCAACCCAACCCAGTACCGTAGCAAATATATTTCTGGGGATCATTTTGAGACCTATTCCAAAGTTGCCAGAAAGCTGCGAAACACGTTTTGGAATAAGTCTCAAAATTAATTTGAAAAATATTTTTTAATCCCTTTTTTTCTGAGTCGGCACTGTTTTTGGAATTCCGGTAATTTTACCATATTTTTTTAATGGTAATTTCAAGACAACGGTTATCGCAGATTACCTGTGTTTCAAGTCTGGTGAAAAGAAAATTACCATTACCAAAATACTGGTAAATTTTTTACCATTAATTGTCAATGGTAATGACCGCAGTTCAAAATACAGTGGGGATTCCCGAGAATGTGGGTTTGGGTTCTTCTGTGTGGAGCATCAACGACGCACTACCTTCCCGTCCCGGGCGACGAGAGACGTCTGATATCCAGGTCGCACGAACTCAATAATACGTTCTTTTTCCTTGATGGATTGCGTTGGGCTCCCCTGTGGCCGCAGCAACCTCAGCGGTAATTCCACAGCCACTAGGTTGCTGCGGCGCCGAGCGAGATAGAATGAGGTAAAGGGGGGACAGAGACGGCTAGCTTGCGACGGAGCAGGACAGAGCTGAAGTGTATCGGAGGAGATTCGAGACGCAGCGTAACCAACCTTTCGTACTGTCAAAACGTAGTTACCTGAACACAGTGGACCTATCCAAGTCTCCATTGGGGTGAAAGGTCGTTTGCAGTTTTGTGTTATGAAATGATGGAGTGGCACAGGTGCCTCAAGAGTCAAGAATCATCTATATGGAGAGGATAAAGACGTAGAGAGAGTAAATAATTTCTTCCCAAAGATGTTTTTACAAGGTCGCCACAGCTCGACACAGAGTCGTTGGCTCCCTCGCGGTCACAGCGAAGCGAGCTTCGACATCCAGGGCGGTTTGATCGCGACATGACTTTACGTCAGCGCGGCTCACTTCGCTATGAAGGTCGCAGAATGTCAGGGCAACCCGATCAGGGCTCGACTCACCAGCCAGCGGGTCAGCCTCGGGTCAGGTTGGCTCCGATCCTATCCTATCCGCTCTGCACCGCGGGGGGGGGGACCTGGGGGGACCTGGGGGGACCCGCCCCTCCTCTGCGGTAAGATGCCATCGTAAAGTCGCGTCACCCCTTTGATAGGCAAAAACCCTCGGCATTCCCTCCCACGGGGCTCCTCGTCTGTGATAAGTAGAATCGTAACTAAATCATGGGCTGTCTCGCTATCCCTGCAGTGCCAGTGCCCCCGTTCTTCGATTCGTCGGGAGCACACCTCGCAAGTATTTGAAGGGTTGTGGAACCCGTCGAATTGAAGTTGTCTTCTCGCCTGAAATAAGTGTTGAGATGTCAGCGCTGGCGACAATTAAAAGGAGAAGACGGGTTTTGCGTTTCGTTTCATAATTTCCTAGATTTAAAGGTTTTAGTTTTGGAGTAGTGAAGAGCATATCGGGATGTGTTCCACTCTCCGGCGGGACGGTACTGTGGGGTATATCAGATACCCGTGGCGTGGCGTGGCGGGGCGTGGCGGGGCGTGGCGTGGCGGGGCGATGAACCGTGATGCGTGCGGGTAAGCCTGCCTCCCCTCCATACATAGAAGTGCCGCGCTATCGACAGTTTTGACAGCTGCACCATTTCGCGATGCAGCAGCAGCAGCAGAAGCAGTATGCATACGGTGCTGGGGTGGGGGAGGATTCGGTCTCGCGCCGCTGCGTTCCAATCCACGAGCCTTTGCCAGGCCTT
Source organism: Aptinothrips rufus (assembly GCA_902196195.1). Classification (NCBI taxonomy): domain Eukaryota; kingdom Metazoa; phylum Arthropoda; class Insecta; order Thysanoptera; family Thripidae; genus Aptinothrips; species Aptinothrips rufus. The sequence continues at coordinate 8,398 of CABIKL010002254.1, forward strand.
CGTTTGAGAGCAGTGCGAGCGGACACACCAACAGACGGTGTCATCTTCTCTGCTGCGTGTGACATGCGCTTTTCTGTTGCCCCAAGCCGCGTAGCTTTCATTTGGACGGCAGCTAATCCCTTGCCCCCGTAGACCTATATTAAAACGGCACCCCTGCCATCCCTCCCCCGCCCCCCACCCCTCGCCCGCTGGTCGGGTCCCTCTGGTGGCAGGCAGCCCTGGTGTAATGGTGAGACTCGCGCGGATGCCGCAGCAGCAGAACCTCCCAACTCAGAGCCAGTTCCAGAATTACAAACTACACCATAGCTTTCAGAGGAAGCCCCCCCCCCCCCCCCCCCCCTCCACCTCCGGGTCACGCCCCCGCCCGTCCCGCCCCCAGAGCACTGCCTGCCCGGCTGCCTGCTCGGCTGCCTGCCTGTGGCTGGCTCGAGCGCCGCGCCCCATGACTCGCCCGGCGATGACGTCCGAGTGACGTCACGCCGCCACGCTTGTCGTCTTAAACTGAACCTGTATGCAGCTGTGCAGTACGGTCATGCATAAAATGACAAGGTTTCCTTTGCGTTGTTCGATTCTTATGGAGTAATATCATGCAAGCCTTGCGTCTCTTTCTCTGCTGTGTCGCCCTCCCTCGCGTTTCACTTCGTCACGCCCTGCCCCTCGTAAATACTCAGCCGGCCGGTCCGGTCCCGACACGAGGGGCCGAACCGAGCGGAGGGTCCATCTTTTCAGTCCCTTTCAAAGGGCAGGCATCCCTTCGTGGCCATGGGAGGGGGCCTCCAAGGCCTGAGCGAATCAGGCTGTGTTGAGGTGGAGGCGCTCCCCCGCTCCCCCTGCTTCCCCCCTCCCGCCAGGACACCCAGCGTCACGGAGCTATGCGACACCCGCCAATCTGCGTATACTCTTGCAACGAAACCGCGCGTCGGTTGTCGAGAGCTCGCCCTCACACAGAGCTTTAATAATCTAATGAGGTGCAGCTTGGTTTGCCGCAGGGGGAACAGACGTGTCAACCACTCGCATGTCTTATTTCTATGAAAACGGTCAATGAACGTCGACTCCATGATTTTGCGAACAGTCTGTACCACCTCTGCGACAAGAGAGAGGGATGGAAATGCATACCTCAATTAGGTCGAGCTTCCTGCCCCTAGGCCAGCTGGTTTCGGACCGACTGCCCTAGGCCCCAACCCGGCCGCAGACCTAGGCGAGCCCTGAACCGCCCAACAGGGATTTATTCCGGCGGGATCTTTCATGGCCCCCGCCATACATGTATTACAGCATTTGACGGCTGGGGAGCGATGTTTCCATGTAGTCAATATCTTGTGAGAGCAAGTGCCAGCGCCGCCGATAAATCCCGGCCTGTTTTATGAGGGCGCGGCGCTGCACTGTGAGGTCGAGGGATGAATATTATGTGTGGGGCTGCAGGGCGTAGCGTGGCGTGGCGTGGCGTGGCGTGGCGTAGAGAGTTTCGAATAGGGGTTGGGCGGTTTGCAAACATATTATAAAATGGACAAAACCCAGGATAATTAGACGCAGAAGTTGAATTGAGATCCACGACCAGAGCCGCGGAGAAACTATTATTTGCATTGGGGGGGAAGGGCCCGGGGGGGGGGGGGGGGGGGGGATCGCGAACGAGTTCCTGTGGCTGCCTAAAGGCTCCAGGCAGAGGGACAGAAGAACAAGTTGCTTCTGAAGAACGCACAGCTAAACAAACTAGTTCTCCGTTTTATGACTTTGAATATCAAGGATTTTGCCAGATTTTGCCCTACCTACTTTTTGTTCTCTGTCTCTACTCGTAACTTTGCGTCCATGGAATGTCGAATGTCGAAATGACGACTATAATTTTTCCAGTGCTGATCAGCGGTCTGAGCTTGCTATGCCGGGGAGCGGCTAATGGAAGTGTGTCAGTGGCGTAGCAGGAAGTCTGTGGGGTGGGCGTGAACGACTGGCCGCAAAACGAATTCCACTAAAACGCATGGGACGCCTGGTGATTCATGGCGGGGGATGACGTCACGTCTGATAGCGCCTGTCGGATACTGCCCGTGACAAAGGGGACCGAACCGACTGGCTGCTCGGACGCGGATGGAGTGATGTTTTTGCTGAAGTCTGTGCAGTTGTTGTTGGTTGTCGTGACGTGCCTCACTTGTGGCTAAGAGTGTTCTCCTCCTCAGCGCGTCCTTACTACGTCTTCAGCAATGCTAGCAGAAGAATTATAATATTTTAATTTTGAACCGTAAGCTGTTTTCACAATAATCGCATTGAAAAAAATTGTTTTTGTGTTTTCCCCGTCCCCGTATCCACTGTAACACTCGCGTATCGTAACAAAATGATCTCGGTTCCCAAGTACAGTGCGATAGTATTCAAAATAAGTTCCTGTTTCTTTGGAGCAGTACGGACGCCAGGCTAGCGCCTTCAGGGTAGGCAACCGCCACGCACCGGAGTGTCTCAGTCCGGGTGTTGCCTACCTACAAGGCGCTCTGTCCGTGGGCTGTATGCTTCCTTATTATCACCGAGTGTTTCTTCGGATGTTTCTCGTTGTATCCTTGCGTCAAGCAGCCATGTGCTACGGCGTGCCTCCCTCGCCGAGCTTTGACGCGTCATTCTCCAATTATTATCGTTATTCGCGCCTGGGCCACCTTGCCTCGTCCCCCGCCTCCTGATCGGCGTGCCTCGGGGTCCAGTGGGACCGGGGCCTGGGGACGCTAACTGCACCACTCGCCTCGTAATCGTCCCTCCCTCCCCCACCCCTTCTCCTCCTCACCCCTAGCCGCCCCTCCCCTCCTTGCCCTCTCCTCACCTCTCGGCGTATGGGGTGTGGCGAGCAGTGAGCAGATGTGAGGCTGCGAGGGGGTGCGTGGCGAGGTGGAAGAAATAATGAGAGGAGGAGGGGTGGACCAGGGAGGGAGTGGGGGGGGGGGGGGGCCTCCGGCTCACATGTCACTGCCCTGCACGTCTGCCTTGTTGCGTCGCGATCTCCGAGGGATGCTGCAAAGGGGGCGGCATACACCCTCGACCCCTCTATCCTCAACCCTCTCAACTAAAAACGAAAAAAAAGTATCAGGTAATACTTCTGAAAAGAGTAGTGAGAAGTAGTAATTCTTTTAAAAGTATAATGTGAGCTGCAGCATATCAGCATATCAGCATTTAAACGTTCGTCTTTGTCAATTGCACTTTTCAAAAATTTAAAATGTCCGTCTGTTTTTCCAGTGTACTCCTTTTTGTCCATCAGCGCGCAGTTTAGATTAATATTCGATAGGCAGCAGTAAATACCGTTCCTTACGTCAGTACTGTTAACATGCGAAATTAAAATGTCGTTGTGAGTTGGTTTTGTAAGTTTATTATGAAATGTTTCAAAGGGCATTCGAGCAGCAAACTCGATTTTCCTTAGCAAAAACCCGTCCTGTCTTCTCTGGGCATCCCGGCCAACCGCATAGCGCATAGGGCTCAACGAGCCCGAGTTGTTGAAAAATAGAAGGATCAAGATTGGTTCTTTGATATGCGTATATAGACCAGAATATATCGAATTACAAAGGCCGCAAATTCAGCAAACATTATTCAAGGGGTTGTAAGTAGATCAAGTTTCATTTGTAAATTTGGTTGTCTCATAAACTCCTCAGGGTAACGATTAAATCAACTGGCTCGCTTCTTCGCACTGTGTAATAAGACGCAATCCAACCGTAGCAGAAGAAAGTGATTTCAGGATGACTGCCGTCGTGCCGAGTCTCGGACTCGTGTTTCCTTATTGACGCTGGGATTACGGTTTTTGATGGGTTGTCAAAGGGAAGGGAGCTCTTCCCTCGGCCCTTCCCTCGGCCCTTCCCTCGGTCCGGGCGGTGTTGCCTCGTTTGGTAGCGGAAATGGATTATGGAAGTGAGGGAGGGGAGGGTGTGCGAGCAGGCGCCATACCCCAGTCTGATTTTATGCCCGGTAGCTGCTAATGTTTACGGCAGTAATTCGATTCTGGCCGCCCGGCGGGGCCCAGCGGGGTGGATAGATTGCGCCTCACAGCCACAAACGCACTCCTTTTAGCCGGAGGTGTTGACTTTGCGTCTCGTATTTGGTGTCGAGCAGATACACTCTGCAAAAAGTTATTTCGTTAAAATGATGACAAATATTGATGTTATAAACACTGTCCGTTTCGATACGCACTTTTTCTTTTCCATGCTTCATATGCAGTATTCTCCAGCCAGTGTGCAGCCCCATCCACCCCAGCCCCAATGCTAGGCCGGTCTCCATTAGTCCAGCAACACGTGCTCTTGCTGTGCGTTGCGGCGGGGCGGCTGGCCTAATGGTCCTCTGCTTAGTGTGGCGTGGCGTTCATTCGCTCGCAGCCCGCCCAGTGCGGGATACAAGGATGTACGCCGGAAGGAACGCAACGACAGCAGAACGGAAACTACTTGTTCTTCGCGTGGTCACAACAATTATACCGACATCCACGATATTGTAAGGTGCACTCCATGAATCACTCCAGGGGAGGGGAATATGGACGTTCGGTTTCGATTGCTGATATCCCACCCGATGGTGCAGCTTGGTCCGTCCTGATTATCACTGCGCAGCTGGTCCATGTGTACCGTCAGACTACTCGCGACCATAAAGCGGGGCTCCCCCCCCCCCCCCCCCCCCCC